>CAMXCT020005135.1:256156-286156 GCA_947184155.2 Cladocopium goreaui | reverse complement strand
ATCATGTGCGAGAGTTTGAGGGCTGTTACTGGCATCATGCCATTTTTGTGGAGTGTGAGGCCTCAGGCAGGGCCAGGCTCATTCACCACAGAGGGAAGCCTCTTGGAACAATCGTGGACGAAGGAGATCAAAACGTATCGTTTTATGAGCTGGTCTTTCGACCATCAGATCCAGAGGCAGTCTTAAGGCGGGCAAGGAGTCGCGTTGGAGAAGGTGGCTGCGACCTGTGGTTCCAGAATTGCGAACACTTTGCCAATTGGTGTTGCACTGGCATCGAGACCTCTGCCCAAATCGTTGACCACAATGCTGGCACTCCTCATGTCCTTGCCAATGCTGCTGTGAATTGGACCAGCGCTGCCTTGAACTTGCGGAACATTGATGCCACGCCACTGGAAGCCATCCGAGGTGTTGCGGGCGAAGTCTTCACAGGCAGTGTGGCCGTGGCTGGCTTGGCCTCGGTGGCCAGGGCCTCGCACACTGCCCAGGGGCTCGAAGGTTTGGTTCGCCTGGGAAATCAATTCTCAGTTTGGGGAATCTCCTCACAGATTCTGATGCCCGCCATTTCGGCTGTGATTTGCTTGCTACCCTTGCCTCTGGACGAGATATTGCCATTGGCATCACTCCGGGCTCCTCAAATGTTGAGGTGACTGTACCTCGAGCGAGCAATGCCATGCTGCAAGAAGTCTCGGGTTCGGAGAAAGCCTTTCAAGCTGCCACATTCTTGCGATATCCAGCAATGGCCCTGGAGTTGGGAGGCCATCTCTACAACATTTGCAACGCCCCAGCTGCTTGTTGGCAGCCATCAGATCTGCAGTTTTTCTGGGGCAACCATGGGCAACCTCTTTTACCCTTGCCAAACTGCCAAACCAGTTCAATGAAGTCCAATGAAGACTAATGAAGTGGAATGAAGTCTCATGAATAATTTTGACATGATTTGACCCACAGACTATTGAACACCGCTAGTCAATATCATTGGACAGTATCTAGAATAACATAACACACATAGAATAACTAGCATATTAACAGCAGTTATCATTAGTTATCTATTTGGCTCTCATGGGTTCTCCTCCACTGTGGCCGGCGCGTTCAGGAGAAAGGCAAGGCCATCGCCAAAGCTTTGGGCTCTTCCTGTGGGCAGCGTCTGGGTGCCTGTGCCGGAGCCGCCATTGGAAGCTTGTGTGGCCCATTTGCGCCAGTTGCCTCAGGACTGATGGGTTCAAATACTCCTACGCAACAAACAGAATGAAAGCATCCAAAAGACAATGATCATGAACATAGTATCATGATTACACTAATAAAAGCAATCACGATTGTAATATATGTACTGTATATAGATATTTTACTATCGTTACTCTCATTCCTGCTGATCCTAATTATGACATTCCAATTGACTTTCGTATTGTGGAGATTTGGTTGTGACGGGGTTGAAACCATCAAATCAGAGGAGTTTTATCCGTTCTCGGTGGACTGGTTGGAGCATTGGCTGGGAACTGGTTCGCCTCGCGATGTGCAGAAGGTGCCATGGGAGGAGTGGATCTGGGAAGTACCCTACACTTTGCTGACCAATTACCAGTGCTGGATGGTGTGATGCTGGACCCAGTGTCCGGCTTTGTGGCTGCAGCTTCACAAGGTCACAAGGATGGGAGTCAAGGGCACTTTGCACAGCTCAGTATGCATGATGTTGCCGTGATCTTGAAGGTCGAATTTTTCAATCAAGGCAGAGCAGAGTTCTCATTGGATGCATTTGACCCACTGGAGCCCTTTGGAGAGTTCCAAAAGAAGGACGGGTGGGCGAAAAAAAGAATTGATGGGACCCCACATGACTTGAACTTTTTAGTCTTTGACATTCTGCCCTGTGGCAGGTATTTCGCCCTCAGTTCTTGGCAGGAACAGATGTGGGTGAACTCCTCTTTCGAGCAGATGTACTTCTGAAACGTCTAAGCCTTGGGCTTGAAGTGCCTAATTTGCCCGGATGGCGCAGCCCACTGGACTTTGGGGAAACCATCCATGACAAGCACAGACTTTGGATCGTCCCACTTGAGGCCCACCCTCAGGTGGTGAAAGACTCTGCAGATCCTTCACTGAACTTCGTGTTGCCTGGAAAGGTGACACTGGCAGTGTTGGCTTGTGCACTAAATGTGGACCCAAACTCAGAAACTGGGCTGGTTGATTGTCCTGTCACCGATCCCCAGGATCCTGCTTGTTTGATGGCGTTGCAGTGCTCGGTGCGAATGGATGAATTAATTGAGTACTATCCCACTCTGAAGAGACTCCATGGTGTTTACCAGACCCTCACCATGTTTCGAATGATGAAGCAGATGGGTGCAACAGTAGACTACAGTTGGGTGGAACTTTTTGCAGGCCCCTTGTTCGAGACACCCGGCAAATTCTCAACACTTACAAACTCCTTCACCACTCGGAACTGGCAAAGCATTAGCACGCGGACCTTGGTTGGTGGTTGTGTGCTGGGGGATCCTAACATGAAAGTCACACCAGTTGAGGTGCAAGCTGAGTCAGGAGACCTGAAGGAATTGTTCAACCTGGCCAGGCTGCGGCAGGTCTCTCGCATTCCTGCCAGCTACTGCATGGGTCGCCGCTTGGACGACAGTGACGACAGTACGCCTAAGTTGCGTAACTTGTCGGCCAAGTTGGAGCAAGGCGGGTCCGTTCTCGTGGATTTGCCAAGGCCGCTTCCAACCAGAGAAACCCAACTGGTGCTGATGCCCTTCGCCAAACACGAGGGCTTCGAGTGTGCAGCTTGCCACCGTCCTCTCCTTGCAGACCCTTCGGGCCCCGATGGGATTCGCTACCAGACCGTCTTGGGAAAACCTTTGTGCTCTAGGCTGCCTGGTGACAAATCTCCGTTTGGTGTCCTGGGAGTCTGCGTGGTGCGTAGTACACGTAGTATATATATGTATATATATATATGCATATACATATGTATATATATATGTATGTCTATATACATATATGTATATATATATATATGTATATATATATATGCATATACATATGTATATATATATATGTATATATATATATGTATATATATATATATGTATGTATATATGTATATACATATATACATATATATGTATATATGTATATGTCTATATGTATATATGTATATATGTATTTATGTATATATGTATATATGTATATATGTATATATGTATATATGTATACATGTATATATGTATATATGTATATATGTAAATATGTAAATATGTATGTATGTATATGTGTATGTATATATATATATATATATCCTGACATACATGCATGCATGCACGCATACATACAGACAGATATATCATGATATATATATAGGAATATATATATATATATCCTGACATACATGCATGCATGCACGCATACATACAGACAGATATATCATGATATATAAATATATAGGAATATATATATATATAGAATAGAATACATATATATATATATATATAGATAGAGATAGAGTGATATTATATATCTATTTCACACACATATATATATATATACACACAAATACGTGTACATAGAAGATTCTGTGTAGAGGTTCTAGAGTTTGTCGAGTTTCTGGATTTATTCTTGCTCCTACAGTTTTGTTCCATCGCAGTTTTTCACTGCTTGCACTTCGTAATGCAACGCAATCTTGCGAAGTGGTGGAAGCAAACCACAGGTGTTTCAGCTTGGTTACCGAGTGTACACAGAGTCTGCAGCGGCCGAAGTGACTGAGGCTTCATCATCTTGACGGTGATCTCATTGGGCCGGCGTTTCGACTGACTCCGCCCCAGCGATGCGCTGCATGCGGCGAGGACCTTCGAAGTGACATTTTTATGGTGCGCTCAACGGAGGAAACTCAGTTGGATTATCACATTGGCTGTGCCCCTGCAGATGCAGTTCAGCGACACTTTGACAACCAGGAGGAGGAAGCAGCTGCTTTTGAACAGTTGTTGGGCCGCTTGAATCAACCTGAACTTCAAGGTCAGCGCTTGGGTGGCTTGACATCAATGCCAGGGGCTCGAGTGGCACTACTCAACAGTCTATCCTCTGGGAATGGGTTTGTAGACGTCCAACAAGCCATTCAAGCTTCCCTGGAGCCTGAGGGGAGCCCACATTTTGATAGTATGTCTGACGAAACCCAGATCAGCGAAGATGCTGAGCTGGCTCTAGCGCTGCAGGAGTCAATGCTGGCAGCAGATGGTTTCTCTGCACAGGACATTGCTTTGGCCTTGCAGCGTTCTGCCCACACCGGCTGAGTCAGTCTGTGGTGCATATGTAGATAGGGTCATGGCCACAGTGCAGTTTTGTGGTTGCGTTGACGTCTGATGGTGTATTTCAGTCCAAGAAAAGAGGCTCAAGGGTAACAGCGCCGCAACAAAAAGACTTATCTTTTTGCAATGATGACATGCTGTACATATGTAGCCACAGCGTGCTATTGTGTTATTATGGAGGCTACTGAGTCCTGCTGAGAGTGGGGCTGTGCTGAGATCTGCTGTAGTACCTAAATCCCAAGGAACATTTGCTGGCTAGTGATTTGGATGTGGCGTGATTTGCCTTTCAGCTTGTTATGTAGGAATGTTTTCCTCCCCGAATGCCTCCCACAAAACACAAGCAACCCGTATTTGCAAGACTTCTCCTGTTTCTTTAGATATGCTTCCTTGATCAGCTTTTGCAACCGCGAGGTCGGCATCGTCGGAGATTTTGTTGTGCCCAAGATATCCCATGATATCCCGTGCAAGCGTAGCTGGCTTTAGGGTGAACATTAGAGGGATGGACCAAGCCTAGTCTTGACCCCCGTTTTTTGCCAGTGGTAGTCTGCCAGGAAGTTTCACAGACTAGTTGATGGCAAGGTTGAAACAGGGATGCTGACAAGATGATGCAGAAAATTTATTTCTCGCAGAAAGTCTTGAATTACTTTCAGACGCGCAAAGACAACTTTGCCTCTAGTCACTAATCAATGATTCGAGCTTTACTCCATGGCATCAGATATCCATTTCGCAAGGCGTTCTCTCATGTCCGCAGCTGGCTCTTCAAGGAGCATAAATCAGATCTTCAGCACCTCTACGTGTAATTACATGTATTACATGATAGCAGTCCAACAAGAACGGAAGCTTTGCCCAAAGCATCGGATGGAAGATCCCGACTTTGCTCCAGACTCAAGACTGAGCTTGTCGATGAAGTTTGGACTCAAATTCTGCTTAAATCTCTATTTCGCTGGTTATACCATGCATCCCAAACACCAAAAACATATTGCACGGCACGATCTGGTTGCGGCTAACGCTTTGTGGGTTCCGTCCTATGAATTTTCATGTCATCCCCGTGCAAAAAATCCGCAGACAGTTGTAATTTACACAAGCTGCTTGCCATGACGCATGTGCGCCCCAAGAATGCCAAAATTGACCAGCATGGCAGACCACTCTTGGAGCCTTGGCTCATTGGAGTTGGCCCATCCCCCTGGTTGTTTGTTTATGTTTCGATTATTGCAACCCCCGGAAGATAGAAAAGCAAAGTCCTACTACTGACATGGTGGCAACATACCTTTTTAATCTTTTGTATCCCTTTTGGGGTGATATATTGGATGATTTACATTTCCCTTGACCGTCTAATGAAAGGGACTCCCATAATTTGGGCTACTACGATAAACATATGGGGTTTGCAACTTCAAGGTTTAAGTCGCGAACATTCGTTTGAGGCACGTTTGAGGCCAGATTGGTCAAACACGATTCGAACAGAGGATTACCTCTATAGACAAGGGGTCAGGATGTGACTCTTTGAGGCTCACAGCTATTTCAGCAAAGCTTCGTCCAGTTGATGTGTTTTTGGTTCCCTGGGGCCCTGGGTCCAGTCATTGGGAAACACGTGGCTGGTCTAATGTCAGGCGCCAGCAATGGATGGGGAGAACTTGGTCTAATTCTCCATGGATCGACCTGGAAAAAAATCTCCAAGGCCAGCAATGCTGCCCTCAGTTGGTTCACAGAGCGAGCTACCATGGACGACCGTTCCTTGGACCTGCCATGGACCTGCCATGGCTTGGTTCTTGTACTGGTGGATGTTGACCTGGGATTTTTTGTTGCCTCCCAAAAACCGATGCTTAGACGGTTAGAGTTAGATCATGTAGACTTAAATCCTTCCCAAAAGAACAAACTGACTGGTGCTTAGTAGGGAATTGGATGGAATTGGTGCTTCGTAGGGAATGGAGGAATGAATGGGGGAATGAATGGGGGAATGACCTCAAAATATCATCATACCCATAAATACCTATCGAACAATCACCCCATTCCCCCAGATCTGAGATGATCTGAGGCTATAGCCGCTGGACGGCCCACGGCAGTGGAAGCTTTCTCGAAGCCTTGACGCGGAGACACAGGCACGGTTGGTCCTGGGGCTGAAAATGGGCGATAGCCAAGATATGGAAAATACTTGTGCGAATCATCCTTAGGATTTGTTTTTTCCATTTCAAGATGCATCTGATCTGATCTAAGCAGTTTGGAAGGTTGATATTCCAAGTCTGCTGGAGAGTTTGTCCTGTGTCATTTCCGAAAAGAGTCAAGAGCAAGGGGAGTATCGTCTCAGTGTTGTACCCATCAGGGAGGACTTTGAAAGCCAGGGACCCACCACCACTGCTAGGCGTCCCCCAAAACATAGACAGGCCAATCAGCAACAGAATTCTAGGCAACAAATTTGCTCTGGAGTAAATCATTATCAGAATAATAGGGAACAACTTTGCTATTTTTGCAATTCTTATAGACACTTTTAGGCACCCCGACTGATTCTGATGCTGCCAGAGGTATTTCGCCATCGGCTTCCCTCACGCCAGCAACAACACCTCGGACGGCATGTGGTCAACCTTCTCGGAGGGTCATGGATCGCATCGCTGGAAAGGACCTCACCGCATAGGAATGGACAGAATGAATCCATGGATTTCCTGGAATTCATGGCCAAAATGAAGCATGGAGAATTCGTGAGTGTTCAGCAAGACATTTTCTGCTCGTTAGGAAGATCTTTGAGAGTTGAGTTGAATAGATTCTTTGATTTTCCCTGGAATTCTCCAGCAATCCACTCTGCACGAAAGCCTCAAAGTTCCGGTCCTGAACTCCAGGAACCACTGATGGTGCCATGGAAGAAGGGTTCCAGCCGTTGGACTTGCAGGTTGGGGTGTTTTTTTTTTCCCACCAATATAAGGTTTGTTCCACCAGAAAGCCGCAACATAATTAATTGTAGGTTTATTGCCAACCCACACAAGCGGGTTCTGAATTTTGATCTTAAGATGACCTCAATGCAAAAAGTTTACGCCCACCCCAAGCAAACCTTCCTGTGTTTTGGTCAGTTTAGGCAATTCCTTGAGAGACCAGCAACCGATTACATGTAAATATAGACATATATAATGATATACAGCAGAATATGTTTGAATGGTACAAAAGTCATTCTATCACCTCTTTCTCGATGGCAACCTCCAATCTACAAACTCTATGCCGCAGCGAAGCATGACACATGTCAGGTGTATTCCGCCCGCGACACTCGCACTGCCCCAGTGCCCAAAGGTATCCAACGGGGGGACTTTTTGTCACATCCGTCAACAATGGGGAGTTCACCCATAATTTCTGGAAATTCTGCGAAAATTTGTTGAAAATCAATGGCAGGGGTCAAGTAACGCTTGTTGACACATCAACACGCGATGTCCTGGTGTTCAATTTGTGGTCAGTGTTAATGCTCATGAATCCTGGATCATTCTCTGGGAACCCATCAAAAACCCATACAAAGCTTCTGATTCTACTTGCTTTTACATGGTGAAGGTTCAGAACAATATCCAATTATCAGCTGTGAAACTTGTGGGTTGATCTGGTCCTCATTCGGCGCGACTTCTGAAGTTGCGGGCGGCAACTACTGCTCACAACATTTGAGGGCCTTGGCATTTGATTTGACTCAATTTCCAGCAATTTCATATGGGTTTGTCCATAACCTCGTGTTAATGTGGAGGAGGATTTTACAAACCATGTGATTTTGGGGGTACCGTATAATTGTATAACATACCTGGCCAGTAGGTGCCTCCTCAAGTTGCCAGGCAGTTGTCGTGCTTCAACGAAAGCTTCAAGTGTAAGCGCCAGAGTCTGCGGCGAAGGAGCTGTTGAAGGTGCAAAATGTGGGGTGGAGCGAATGGTCAGCCACTGTTTGATGATTTGCCCAAACTCATGGGTTTCTTTCAGCATTAACTTAGTCTACTCAGTTTGTTTGGATGAATGCGAGTGCTGCGGCTCAGGATTTTTTTACAGTCGCAAAACTGATGGCTTTGACATTTCAGATTGCTAGCTTTTCGTGGTTCCTCCAGAACTTGGTCTTCGGGCACTTTGATGGTGGTCAGTGATGGTCGGTCGAGCTGTGCACATGACCCCTGACAACGCAGGGAGAAAGCCGTAGCCATGCCTTGTAGGATCTCGACCTTGCTACAATCTGTTGTTACAACCTGTTGTTACAAGCTAAAATTACTTTGCGTTTTCTTGACCTTGTTGAGTGCCATTTGGCAGTTCTTGCTCCAGGTGCATCCAACGCCAGTACAAGTGACCGACATTCCCGGCTCAGTCCGAAGCTTAGAACTGGATATGTCAGGTGGGTTTGCAAGGACTCTGGGCAGTTCTTCACTAGAAGATACCGCACCTCTCAACTCAACTTGTTTTTTTGGCACACAAAGATGCGTTCCCTACTCCTGGATTTGGGCGTCTCCCCACTTGAAGCGCCCATCGGTACCAGATCATGTTTGTTTGAGTTGTTCCACTAGTCGGAGTCTACTCTTGCACAGAGAAGGTGATGAAATTGGTAGCATGGTTTCACACTGATACACGTATACATATTATATAATAATCACATATATATATACATATATATATACATATGATATATATATATGTATATATTCATACACTATCAGTAGATGTATGTAACTGTAATATACACGCATAATATTCTTATGATTCTGATTGTGTAATTATTTAGCCCCAAGCACCAGGCTTTGAAGTGGGCACTGTTTTTTTTAGCTCTAAGTCAGTGCCCAATCTGATCATCCAAAAGCCTGGCAGAGTCTCCTTGCGGCCAGGTGGTCTACCGGATCTACCGCGGTCAGACGACTCAAAAGCTTCCTCTGAGTGCACCTATGTGCGACGCCTGGTGGGGAGCTCAAAAGGTGCCCGCAGAGGCTAGAACCAAAGTCATTCCCAGCGTTTCAGATTGACCATGACAGACCCATGTCCAATGTCTTTCAAAAGCACTGAACTTGAGAAATTCCAGAGGAGTTACGATTTAAAGAAGATGGTTGAACACAAGTGAAACTACGACAAGAAGGTACTGCTTGGCCTCACCACATGGAAATTTGGCGAAATGTCGGCATGCGTCAAGATTCAGGAGACCAGAAACCAGACACCATGCAGTCCCATATCAGACTTTGGCACATGTCCCACTGTGGGCACAATCAACAAGATATTGATAGTTGTTGGGTTGGTATGGCTTGCTCAAAGTTGGTAGACTATCGGTAAAATCTCAAGTTTGAACAACCCCTAGACCCAATTTTCTTCAATGATACCCGATCCTCCCCAGGAAGCCTTACGCCGGGTGCAGCCAAAGCCACATGTGAGTGGTCCGGCTGGGCGGCCAGGTTTGACCGGGTATCTCCCAAGAGGTGGTACCAAAAATGGTGATGGCTAAGATATGTTGAAATTCCCCCGAATTTGTGCCCAATTCTTTAGATACAGATTGCATCAGATTGCACAGCATTCCGCACTTTCAAACATGCCCAAGGTTCGCAAGCTGGACTGGGACATGTTCGCCGTTTGGCTCTCAGTTCATCAGGAGGACACCACGCAAGATCTCTTCCTGGCTCCTTGAAAATGAGGCTGACATGAGTCTGGATTGAAGCGTCAGTCCACAGGTCTTGGCGCCATATCTTTATATATTTTTGGGGTGTAAACCATCTCAGATCTCATTCTTGGATTACCCCCGATGAACCATACCCACAAAATTCCATCATTTTCCATCATTTCCATCATGTTCGATCATTTTCCATCATTTCCATCATGTTCGATCATTTTTACACCTTTTGGGTTCATGAATTTTCCATCATTTTCCATCCTTTTCCAACATTTTCCAACATGTTCCAAAATCATCCAAAATCCCTGCTCTTGATCCATATCCAAATTGGTATAAATTGGTGCATGGCTGGGAGTCCCATAGTCCAGGTGACAGCGCAGCGGGACTTTGAGTTCGAAGCGACAGGCAGCGATTCCCGGGACCCTGGGAGGTCCCAAAGATGGCTTTGACAAGAATTATATAGATGGGTATGCCATATGCCCCCAAAATGACGTTAGTCAATGGTTGATAATAGTCCATTGGATGATAGATAGCCATCAATTGATCCATTTTAAGGCCATTTTAAGGGGAAAAATGATGATAGTCCAATGGATGGAATGGGGTACGTTTCAAGAAAGATCTGATTAGTAAGATTGGTCCAAAATCTGGCACCCCAAAAAATTGCCGAGAGATGCCACAAGGGTCTACCTCTTGTATGATAGAAAATGGTGTATATAGGGGCTTGGATCCCCATTTGTAGCTAATTTCCATGAGAAGCAGTCACCAGAGGTGCATAACTAGGGTACATGGCTATATGGGCTATATGATAAGCTGAAAGCCTATTTTCTTGATTACTAGATATACACATACATGTACATATACATACATACATACACATGCAGATACACATGCAAATACACACATATCCATATACATGCACAATGCAAATGCAGATGCACATACGTGGCACATACAGATATACATATATATATAATATAATATATATATCTAAATACATATATATACATACATACATACATACATATATAGAGATACATATAGATTATACACGTATTCCTGAGTTTTCTGTTCTCCAATTTGCCCACCATTTCAAGCATGTTATGATGCCTGCCGGATGATCCAGAGGCAAACGCGCTATTCATCCCACGGTGATTCCAGGACCTGGTGCTATTGAAACCAATTTCTGTTCCCCTTTGGTAATCAAACCAAACATGGCAATTAATAATCCTATGTATCTATATATATATGTATATATATAATTATATATAATATGTATTTATGTATTCTATATATATATATGCATGTATGTATGTATGTATGTATGTATGTATGTAATATAAATGGAGGTTTCTAGCTGGGAAAGTCATCGAACTACTGGGGGAGTTTCCAGCAATGGGGCTGATTACTACTGGAGGTATTTTTGAAGCTTTTCCATGGCTGGGATGGGAACATTGACAACGCATGGGATTTTGGGGTACGGATTTGCATACAAAGCCATTAAGGACATCACTTATGATGTCCTTTCCCGCTGTGTTGACGATGTATGTGTAGAGGTATATAAGCGATAGGTACATGATGGTACTGGTAAGCAGTACAAATCGGCCCAAGTGGTGAATTGACTGGTATGACCAAGCAACCGGCGGCACAGAAAACCATGATGTCTTGGGAATAGACCTGGGTAGGAGCAAAGCCTCTGGCGAATGATCGCAAAAAGAAGAAGAAGGAAGAGTAACAGCAGCATCAGCAGCCGAAGTTTCAAAGAGAAACGACGAAGGGAACAGCGATGGAATGAAGAGATGGAACGATTTTTTCGTAGTGGTAAGGTCATCCATGACATCGATGACATCGATTACTTTTATGACTTTTGACTTTGCGTGCCTGCTAGGGCTGTGATTTTCCCTGAATTTTAGGGGGGTTCCTGGCAAGATGAACAGTTCAGGCACAATTGGATCATGGAGTGTCGGGTATAGAGTGAAGATATCATAGGATCCAGCCATGTGACAGAAAACATGATTTGGCTACGAGGTGAATTAAATGAACATAGTTTGTAGAAGGTCAGTTTGCCTGTGCATACATAATGTACTAATGTACATATGAATATATAGTATGTAGTATGTATATATATATAGATACACATAATATACATCTATACGCTGTATATGATTCTACATGTATACATACAAGAATACACCATATAATACCAGTATATTGTGATACGGACATATGACCAGTTTTTACTAACGACGTAACACGAGAAACTTCTTAGGGCTGCTCACAACCAGCGACGGCGTCAGATAGTCGTTGGGCCTCCCAAGGAGCCCAATGTCAAGCGACGCGAAACTGGTGGGCTGTAGCTTTGGATTTAGAGATACCCTACAGACAGACGCAAGTCTGGTGTTTTGTAGTAAGGTTCTGGATTTAGCATGTCTTGAGTCTCTTGAGTGCAGCATCCCGTGACGTCCTGTGAATGATATCACCAAGTTTGCAATCTTTTAGCCCAGGTAGGAAGTCTGTTTGCAGCGACATGTGCAAGCTCTGGGTCATGAAACATGAGTGAACCTCTATGACACAGAAGATGAATTTCATTCACATGCACAAACTTAGATGGATCGGAGTCAAATGCACGCGGTAGTTGATGACCAATCAGAACATCCATGACACAGAGACACTGGTGGAGCAGAATTGCTGCACTTGACAGACTGGTGGCCGTGCTTTGCTAGTGCTGCGATCAGCAAAAAATGGGCTGCGATCGATACTGCAGGACCTGTGATAATCATCCCAGGGATCGGAATCCTGGGAGAAAGTTGGGATTGGAATGAAGGGAGTCTCCCTTGATTTTGGCTCAAGGTTCTTAAATTTTAGTCCAATTGCTGCGCCTGGGGCTCTCTCAGCAGAGCAAGGCACATGAAGTTAGAGGCACCAGTGCTTTTTGTGTGGCAGTCGTGTGGTACTCACCTTTTGGATATCGACATCCCGGACATCCCCCCCAAAATCACCAGATGTAAGGTCAAAGTGGGCTAAGACCATGGATGATGGGGATGGGTCAATTCCTATTTCACCATCGGAACTACAGGATGAAAATCCACTTGACTCCATACCAGCCCGAGTCGGGTCCAATTTGGAGCAGCTGATGTGCTGTATCTAGCGTCATCTCTCTGAAATGGTCATGTCCAGAGAAGCAATGTGGTTTATTGCTGGGTCGAAGAAACTGCCTGGCCCACATCACTTTGTGATTTGGGTGGAGATCATTTAGTGCCCATGGCAGGTTCGCAAAGGCATGGATTTGGATCTACTTTCGCCAGTTTCGAAGGCATCATCCCATCATCCCCGAAGTGTGGGGAGCCACACGGGACCGTGTTCGTTTTCACTCGAGCGGGCACATCCATTGGTGATTTGGTGGAAACCAGGGTGTGAGGGTTTGCATTTGGTTGGGAATCTCTGAGTTTCCTTTCAGCAGAAGGACATTTAGAAGGGTTAAATGAGCTGGGCTTTATTCATATGCTTGATTGAAACCGTTCTTACCAAGTTCCCAACATGGATAGTGGACGTTGCCACCTGCACTTCATTGCACTTCCATGTGGCAATTCTGAGGATGAGCTTATGTGCACACCATGGAGTAATATGAGTAATGATATATGAATTGTATGATTTGCATGACTGTATGATTGATGGGGAACTGAAACCACCAGAGACATGGGCTTTCATGGCCCAAAGCCTCGTTGCGTCAGGCGCACAGCTCCAAATGGGTGGACCAATATGCCTGCGACGCTCTTTGCATCTTGGCAAAATTGGGAAGAGCCGTGAGGACCTACGTTGCTCAATCTCTGGTATTTGCTGAAGCCCGTGTCTTATACTCTTCCTTTGGGTCAATATGTCGGATTTGCAACACACCCTTACTTTGGGGCTTAAAAACCGCGGTTTCGTCTCTTCTCTTGACTCAATCCAGCAATGGACGGACCAGCGGACCCCTTTCCGGACCCATGGTAGGCTTGACCCCAAGCAGCCAGGTCTGCTGATAATGGATGACAGGCGAAGCTGCCCTGTATCCAGTGATGGCTTCACTTGTAATGGGGATACTTCCAGGTTGGTAGCTGCTGGTAGTTGCTGGTAGTCTCAATATATATATATATTATATATATACATACACACACATACATGTTATATAAAATATGATTATGCATGCGGATGGATGGATGGACGATGATGGATGGATGGGTGGGTGGACGGATGGATGGATGTGCATCTATGTGCATCTATGTGTATTACTATATATATATAATATATATATATATAATATATAATATATATATATATTTACACAGGATGGTGCCCCCCAGTTATAAGTTGGTTTATAAACCCCATTAACTATAGTTATATCTGCCATAAACCATAGTTATGGGAGTTATAAACCAACTTAGCTAACTATGGGGCACCACCTTGCATCTATTTAGTCCTTGATTTCACCGAAATCCATGTCTTTTTTCCAAAAGCACTGACTCATGGCCTGGCAGGCGGATTGGTAGCACTTCCGACAGGGGCGCAGGGTTGCGGCGACGCCGGGCCTTGCCCCCGTTCCTCTACGTGGAGGAGATGCGGAGATGCAATGGACAGTCTGGGAATGTCTGGGAGAATGATGGATTTCTATGATTTTTCTATGGATTTCTATGGATTTTCCACTCTTTGAGCCTATTTAAATGGCTATTTAAATGGCTGGGGTGAATCGTTTTAACATCGGAAATTGCTGAGGCTCCCAGGCTCCCAGCTCAGCTTCATGGGAGGCCATTGGACCCTTTCTGCGCTTCGAGGGGCTCTTACCAAACATGCTTGGATTCCCAGTTACTCCGCTCGCGGAGCGCTTGCTCAATTGGCCGCCTGCCAGACATAAGACTAGCGATGGACTGGAATGGGTCAAAACCTACACTACCAGAACTAGCTACCTGATAGTACCGAAACTAGGAACCATTTTGACATACACCGGGGCAGCAGGGTTTTGACCCACCTTGATACCTTGATACCTTGATACCTTGATACCTTGATACCTTGATCTCTCTCTCTCTCTCTCCCTCCCTCGCTCTCTCTCTCTCTCTCTATCATTATCCAACTATATCCCCATGAGATCCCTATGATATCCCCATAAATCACCATTGTAATCAAATGAGGCATAGCTTTCCTCTTGCGACCAAGGCTTTATGCCTTTGGCGGGCGCAACCAGGAGTCCGGGCCACTTGACAACGTGGAGGGCTCAGATTTACAGGACACCCAGGGTTTCCATCCATTTTTCATGGTGAAAAATCATGGTTTCCTGTGAAACAAATCCCTCAATGCAGTTGGTTATTTTCCGATGAGAACCAGGCAGGATATCCAGAATATCATAGAATATCCAGGTATGCAGGACGCGAATGAAACATGCATATCTGATATATCTGCATACTGCACGACAAGTTTGGAATGCGAGCTCAAACAAATTTATACAAATTTCACAACCTATCCAGAGAGATGTAGCTTGTAGCTTCCCAAAAGCCCAAACGTTACAGATCGATAGTCAGACAGATTTCACCCAGGTGGAGATGTTCAACACCTATCACGGGCAGTGGGTTGCAGCCTCAACCGCCTCAACCCTCAATACGGGGGATCCAACTTTTTTTTGGCGCACATCCCTACCATGGGTGGCTACCCATATTCTTGTGGGTGTGAATCCGCATGTTTTCTGGTAAAAACTACATGCCTTTTCGGTTCTTGTTGATTTAGGTTGATTTAATAATTTTACTTATTTTTGCACAGTGGATCCATATCTTTTGTTGGCTAACTCACCATGGTCGGGCGAACGAATGCTGATTCGTTGCTTCACTTTCCAGTTGAGTGCCCTTTGATCCCCATATTTCCCGGCCTTTTTGTTGCTGAACTTCCCGTTTTTATTGCCCAAATATTTATATAGACTTATATTTTTCTTGGCAAAAACTACTTACCCTCTGGTAATTTAACGTAGCTATTGAAAATGACCATTAATAGTGGATTTTCCCATTAAAAATGGTGGATCTTTCCATAGCTATGTTAAATTACCAGAGGGTAAATCACGACATTTTTGTTCCCAAACATCTCGCCGAGAGGTGCCAGCGCCCCGCATGCCCAAGCGCCGCGCCGGCAGCGCTGCAGCAGTGCTGGCGGATGGGCGAATGATGGTGATCGGCGGGTGCGCGGCAGCCGCTGTCGCGTTTTCGCGGCGATGGGGTCCATTGCCGTGGAAATTCATGGAATATGATCCATGAATGGATAACCCGAATAATTGGATTATGACTATTGGGATTATGCATCAAATAATCTAATATAATCTAATAATATCTAATAATCCATAGATATTATTGGATGGATAATCCCAATGATCATAGTCCATGGGATGTATAACTCGAGAAATATTGGGATTGGGGTATTCTTGAGATATGTAAATTTATTGGAACGTTCCATAATGATTATTGGGAAAAGTAATCACATCGATAAGTAAACATCTAATAACTATTGGGAAATTTACCCTCCGGTAAACATACAACAAGATGTGGAAAAGGCACCCGGATCGATGAGTTGATTGTTATTCAGATGTATTCAATGAGCAACCAGAAATCATTCAAACAGCTGCCAAGATCATGGAATATTCCTTGGAAGATCATGGAATATCTACCGTCAGCCTTCCAAGTGATGGCTCCAGGTACACAGAGGAGGGCATAGCCCAGGGCTTGTTGTCCAGCTGTGACGTCTTCAATCCCTTCACCGGGGAGTGGACTGAGGAGCTGGTGAAATGCCCATCAGTCTTGGTCAACGACACAGCACCGTTACGCTGTTTTTTTTTCCCCAAAAGAAGCTGCGAACTTCATGATGCTACCCCAGTCTTCCTGATTTTCTTTCATCACCAGTGTTTTTTTAAAACCATTTTTCATGGGTTTGAACTGCCACTTCTGATTGTTGAATATACATCCACATATAGATCCGACATAGATATACAATGATATACATAAATCGCAGCTACATCCAGATCAACATCCCATTGTAATGAATATACATCTAGATATGGATCCCACGAATGGAATAAATACAATTTCAATTACCCTCTGGTAAGCTAACATAGCTATTGAAAATGGCCATAGAAATAGTGGATTGATTTACCCATTAAAAATGGTGGATCTTTCCGTTCCTAAGAATTTCCACAGGACGGCGCAGCGCCTCTAAGTCGTGGCCGCTGGGGCCACGGTTGCGCCTCCCTGCAAAACAAGGCCGAACCCTGAGGTCCAATGGAACCGCTTGGTCTTTTTTTTAGGATTAGATGGTTGATTTTGAGACCTAAGGTGGTTTGAAATGACGCCAGTTTTAGTAACTTTACTGCTCTTTGACCTGAAAAAGACCCAGTTTTGTTTCTGAATGATGACTTTGGTGCTTTCACTCGAAGGTTTTTAGCTCAAACAATGGTTTTGTCGCAAGAGCGTGGTTTCCAATGCCATGCCCTGGAACAACACTATACGGGTCGTCGTCAACTATGCGACAAGTGGAGCTGAAATCGCAACTCTTGAGGTCGACCCATCACAATCCGCACAGGACATTCAACAGGAGATTTTTCGTCTCACCGGAGCCCCAGCATATCGGCAGAGACTTCTTCATGAGTCTGAGGTTCTGGACCCCAGACGAAGACTCCAGGACCTGGGCTTTACCCGGGAGCTGAGTTTGATGCTCATAGTCCAAGATGTTTTATGGCTTGCCACCACTTCTGTGGATGGTGGAGTCAAGATTTGGAATGCAGATACCGGAGAGGTAGTTCAGACTCTAGGTGGCCACCAAAATGGTGTTCGGCATGCTACCTTTTCGTCAGACGGGTGTACGTTGCTTACTGCCGCTCGGGATTGTACTGCAAAGATATGGAATGCGTTGACTGGCGAGCCTATAGAAGTTCTTCGTGGTCACACCAATGCCGTGTACAAAGCAGTCTTTTCTGACGACGGGCTCATGGTGCTGACTGCTTCCAATGATGGCACTGCCAGACTTTGGTATGTGCTCACGGGAGAATGCATCAAGATTTTTGCTCCCCACGACGATGGGGTCATATCTGCAATCTTTGCCCGAGATGGTTCCATTTTGACCGCCAGTGTGGACCGCACCGCGAGGGTGTGGGACCTTCAAACAGCTGAGTGCGTACAGGTGCTGAAACGGCCAAGAGGTGAAGTCATTGTCGCCGTCTTTAGCACACGGCAGTCATTGAATCTCGCCCTCTACACTCTGCAAGAAGGGACTGCAAAGCTGTGGAATATTGCCACGCAGCAATGCATACAGACTTTCAAGGGTCATAGGGCCTACATTACTGCGGCAACCCTGTCTCGAGACTGCTCGCAACTGCTGACGGCTTCATGGGATCGCAGTGTGAAGCTGTGGCCAGTGCAAGCTTTTCGAAAGACCAGGAAGCCGGCTATGACCTTTTTGGGACACAGCAATGGTGTTGTGTCGGCGGAGTTCTCTGTAGACATGACAAAGATAGTCACAGCTGCCTCAGATGGTGCTGCCAAAATTTGGGATGCTCAAAGTGGTGATTGTCTTCGAACGATTAAGGGTCAGGGCGCTGTAGTGAATCATGCAACATTTTCACCAACGTAGTACCCATTTGGCCTGGACAGCAATCCTGGCAATCTTGTTTCGTTTCACCCAGAGCTTAAGCGGGGCTCTCATTTTGCAGCATTTTGCAGCAGTTAATGCGCGCCCAAGTGGCAAAATAGCAATGGAATATATACTGATCCAGAAGTGATGTTCCATTCAGGATGTGCTCTGTTTGGGTTGAGCTGAACAGCTGCAGGTCTATGTGGTCGGCGGATGCTCCTTGCAGCTTGAAGCACAAGCTGC
This sequence comes from Cladocopium goreaui, assembly GCA_947184155.2. NCBI lineage: Eukaryota > Dinophyceae > Suessiales > Symbiodiniaceae > Cladocopium > Cladocopium goreaui. The sequence goes on along the minus strand of CAMXCT020005135.1, from coordinate 267,430 downwards.
AGAGGCAGAAACATGGCTGTCGGATAGCAAGGGAAAGACGACAACACGAGAGAATTTTTGGGGTTCTTTGACTTTGCATTAAGGTGCTCAATTGTAGGAGTTTCCAGGGGATCCTACTCGGAATTCTTATTTTTGGGATTTGCAGAAAGCAGCAGTTCGGAACCAAGATCTAATCTGCGTTGTGGCTTTAAAAATCACAGTTTACTCTATTGTATTCTATCACAATTTCTTTTTCTCCCATTTTGTCTATTTTCCTTCCCAGGTGTCGTACAATTTGGCCTTGGTCAAGATGTCAGACCCTTCAACCTACAGACAAAGTGTTTATTGCGACTGCAAAAACCATCCTTTCCTTTTGGAGTATTTTGGGCTTTGGTATTTAAGTTTCGCAATCTCTTCGAGCATTCTTGAAAGTTGTTATGAAATGCGATTTGCATTACGCAGTACAACAGTGCACATGCAGGCATGCATGGGAAATGCTCATGTTCAGTGCTTATTGCAAAATCTATTTGAATGTTGGAAGCATAGATTGAGAAGACAAGCCTCACCATTGCAGACCATCCCAAGTTAGAACATGTTAGAATAATCCCACTCATCGGAGTTGACACCCAGATTTTATTACATATTTTGCTGTTGGATCTTTCATTTTGATCATTTTGGTTGCTTGAACAATCTCATTTTCAGCATGCACAATGGAACGACCCATTGCCTACCTGGCTGCCTAACACTTGGCGGAGAGGCTTTTATGGTGACGCTGCGACACTGTGAGATCTACCTTCCCGATGAGAACAGGTGCTCTGAGATTTGGACCAGATGTGAGCTGCTTGGGTCAAGCAAGCTCAATACCAAGTTTTTGCTATGTACTGATAGTACCATATATATATATATTATATATATATATCATATATATATATATATAATATATATATATATATATCATATATACATATATATCATATATATATATGATATATATCATATATATATATATCATATATATGATATATATATATATTATATATATATATCATATATATATATATCATATATATATATATATCATATATATATCATATATATATATATCATATATATATATCATATAGATATATAGTACCTGTGGCACAATGTGGCACAGGTCAAGTCACCCAGCCACCCATGATTCACATGATTTCACTTTGGAAGCCCTGCAAGACAGTATTCTCCATGCACGTGTTTTTCTTGCATGAGGGTGTTTTGCTTTCGGAAAGACCACTTCAAAAAGTCGTGCCTGGATCTCACAGTTATTGACCACCATTTCGGGATGGTTAAATATGATGACTATATGTATGACTATATGTATGACTACATATGGTGGAAGTTTGCGGCTGCATTTTGTGGGTCCATAGGCCATGACTTGAGCCATGGCTGCTAGGTGGGTGCCCACGGGCGCCTTGCAGATTCCGCGCTCGGGCACGCGTGTGGTTGCACTAGGCCAGCCTATCATCAACCACCATCAACCACCATCAACCACCATCAACCACCATCAACCACCATCAACCACCATCAACCACCATCAACCACCATCAACCACCATCAACCACCATCAACCACCATCAACCACCATCAACCACCATCAACCACCATCAACCACCATCAACCACAATCAACCACCATCAACCACCATCAACCACCATCAACCACCATCAACCACCATCAACCACCATCAACCACCATCAACCACCATCAACCACCATAAAATCCAACATAGCTGGAGGCCTCAACCATCATGAACCGTACTGGGACTTGAGCAATGGATATGATCTCATTAGGTCTCACTTCACAACAGGCTGAAACGGCATTGCAGAAGCACTCTGGTGACGTGAACACATAGCAACAAAACTTGGACTTCGACTTTCACAATTCTCAGAGGAACAAACCATGGCTTTGAAACTGGTGCAGGTTCGAAGCCTGAGTTGGAATAGCTTCAAGAAACTTGAACATGGCACACAGTTCATCCATACGCTTGTTTGTTGTGAAGTGGGCTATACCACCTTGTTCAATGGGGGCTGTTGATGATCGTCATAAATCCATCATTGATTAATACGGATCTAGTATATTAAACGTTTACCGTTTACTCATATAAATTATACAACATTATACGTTCAAGGGTATCAATTTCTAATCAGTGATGCATATGTAATGATTGCCAATGAACCAGCAGAACCAACAAAATCATGATATTAGTGAGTATGAGTGAACAGATATTTACTCTTTATTCGTTGCAACTATTTTTGGTGATTGCTAAAAATGGAGATTTTCATAAAATTGGGTTAACCCCATATTTCATCATCCATTTTCATGGGATTCTCCATCCTAAACCATCCATTGTTCGGGGGAAAACCCCCGTTGATGGAACCTTTCAGCCGCGAATCTGGCAGATTCCAGCCACCTGGCTGCCATCGGCGGCTGCGACGATGTCTTCGGGCGAGCCGAGACGCAACCCACGGCGGGGAAGCCAAAACACGGTGTTTTGATTGGTGATGATTGCTGATGATTGGTGGTTTGCAAATGTTTTTGTGATTTTTGTTGCTCTCTTGAAATTAGAAACATTGAGCATGGATGATCGTTGGGGTTTAGCATATTTGGTGGACATGGAAGCATGCAATCACTTTAGCATGTTCCGGGGATTCCAACCTAGACAGTGGAGAGGCCGAATGCATCCAAGGTCGAACTCTATGATGCGCACACAGAGCTCTGGTCCATCTTGCCGCACCACTTGAAGAATCCCAGGTGCAACCGGGATCCAGTTGTTTTGGCGGAGAACCAAGACACCACAGTTCGGGTGTGTCCGAGCATGGGGAGCACCGAGCTACCCACCAAATTGCCATTGAACGCCTTGAATTTGGAAAATTATAATCATACGTATGATAATTCCCGTTTTGCGGCACACCATTTTCGTTTGCCCGTTGCAAATCTGGATGCTCGCAGCATTTGGCTTTGCCTCGTAGCAAGTTTGGCAGCACTGTCGTTGAGCAGCCTTCGCAGCATGATGGTACTTCCTCTCAGCTCTTTGGTTTTTGAACATGCTAGCACTTCTTTGGGCCAGCGCAGTTTGATAACTATATACGATAAACATTGCAATTACACACATGATATATACAACAAAAAATCACTATATATATATATACATACGTATATACATATGTATATATACATAATATACATATATTTCTGTCTAAAGTCTGAATCCAACCCTTTTTGGATGTTTAGTTGTTTCATGTCTGTTTTGAAGCTAGAATGCAGTGCACCCTGAGGAAGCAGAGCTGGTTTGCCACCAGCTGATCCGGTATAGGATGACCTAGGGAAATACTTGGAAACATGGCTACCGCGGAAATGTCCAAGTAGACATCGCAAGTCCTGCAATCTCAAACTACCAAGATCTCGAAGTCTTTCATGTCAATCAATTGGGACAATACTTCTTTGTATATACATATATATATATATCCTACTCATCATCCCTACTGGTACCTTTGGAAAGTCCGCGAAGGATCTTCGTTCTCTGGCTTTGTTTTCAAATCTATCAACCTTTCCATTTCTTCCTGTGGAAAACGTTCCCAATTCCATGGAGCCACATTGAATTGCGCTTGGCAGCTCACCCACAAAGGGAGGAGTTTCTGTGTTCTACCATGCAACTTTTGACGTAAAGTAAGGAGGGTACTGGTCGATTTTTGACCCAGCAGGGCACACGGGGTGTGGGTCTACATGGACGTGGAAAAACACTGGTTTCCCTAGGAAACTTGTCTATGTTAGGGTGATCGCAGTTGATGGTTAAATTGGTCAATGATAGTGAATGATGGTTTCTACGTGTTTTATCAATGGGACTGAGAATGGACAATGACCAGGTTTTTTCAGAGACAATTGACTCAATTGACTCAACCAAAAACATCAAAAACCCACTGGGACCCACTGGGACCCAGGTATGGAGAGTCACATCGGCGCCGACTTGCTCCATGAACTGATGCCGAAGCCAGAGGAAGAACTGGGTCGCGGCCCGGCGCACGGAGCGCCTCCTTGCCTCCTCACGGCCATTGGAAGCACAGCTGAAAGTTCTGAGATGAAACTCCATAAATAAATGGGTCATAATCTCATTAACGATTAATAAAGGTTAATAAAGGTTAATAAAGGTTAATAAAGGTTAATAAAGGTTAATACAGGTTAATAATGGGATTATGAATGGGACTATTAACCATTAATCATCAGATGTTGGGTGGTAAATGTACATGTTTCGAAAACATGTTCTGAAAAAAGATGTGTTTGACCGATTTTGTTGGATGAATAATACAGATATTGATTGGACAAATCATTCTCATCTGCCTAGGATGGTTGTTGGTGATGACCCTGGTGGAAGATTTTTGAATGGGACATGGACATTTCGCCACCCTGGAAGGCTGACAAGAACTTTTTCTTGTGCAGGTGGGGTACCAAAGTTGGAAGAATAATCCCCAGCAAACAGATGCACCCTATGTATCCCGATGTGAAAATTGAAGATGTTCAAAACTGCAGGTCACAGATGAAGTGGCCAATTCTTTTTTTCTGGCCGTTTGTATTTCTTTGGGTTTGCCCACTTGTGGTCCCACCCCAGGAAAGACGGTGCCATACAGCAGCAAAATCAAGGCCGAGGAGACAGGGCAACTTGGATTCAGAGCTACCCCTGCCAGCTGGTTCTGTTTCCCTGCCTGGCTTATTGGCCAGCCATGCGGACGTGTTGTTTTTGGGGAAGGTTCCAGTTGTTTTTCCCCAAACAGTGTGTCCACACTATGGGGTTCTTACAACAGGGGTTAGGGGTTAAAGGCCGGGTTTGATTGAGGGTTCGCATCGTGGTCTGCGGCTTTTGACCGCGCAGTTTCGCACAAAAAAATCCTCTGAGATCTTCAATGTTCCTTTCGACTGTGCAAAATGAGGGCACCAGTTTCCTCCGATCAGAAGGTCTCCTTTGAGCGGCGTGCTGCGTCCGTTCTTGGAGCTGCTAGTATGTAGATTTTTTGTGACAGGCCCAAGGGATTCGGGACTTTTGGAGGGTCAGAGCCTTGTCTGGCATGGTCCTCGCAGGACATTGGTTACTTTTTCATTCTCATGGGACGTGCAATGCTTCGTGCATGTTCCTAAAATATTGGAAGGCGCAAGTCGAAATCAGAGGTGCCGCCGGAGGACCAATCTTTTTCTGGCAGGTCCAGTATCTGGTGATTTCGTGAGACTGTCTTCACTTTTGGATTTCGTACCCGGTGGTCATTTTGTTTGGCAAGTGCAGTTCTTTGGATTCCCCAGGCTCATTTTTCCTGGCAGCAGCAGAACTTGAGAGAGCTGGATGAAAGAGTGTTTGAAACCAAGGTAAAACATAATGTTTCACATTTTCAACTTTGAGGGGGCGGGCTATACATGGTGAAATTCTAGCATATGCCTGCTTGGACAACCCTTTCGTCGCTTTGCATGTGTCCGATTGCTCTCGTTGTGGCGCGGTGCTCCTTCGAATCTTGCTCGAGCAAGCCTCTCCACACTTTGCGCGGGTCGGATCGCTCTCGGTGTGTTGTGGCGCCGTGCTCATCTTAGTTATATAACTTGTAGAGATCCTGTAGAGCTCCTTTAGAGGAGCCTTGCAGAGAGATCCTCTGAGGTCCCCAGAGATCCTGTGAGTTCTTTGAACTTTCAAGGTTCCTTTCTGCAGAGATTTTGTGTTTCCCCGAAGGAGCCTTGTATTGCAGAGAGATTGTGTGAATTTCTTGTGCAGAGGTCCTGACAGTGTCCTTCTACTTCTACAGAGATCTTGTGAGACTTTGTGAGTTTCTCATCTCTAAATCCCTACACAGAAATCCGGGACTTCCGCTCAAAGATCCTTGTAGAGAGATCCTGCGAGTGCCTTTAAAACTTTAAAATTCCCTCCTAGAAGTTCCTAGAAAGCGTCCTCAGACAGAGATCCTCCCAAGAAGTATCCTTCAGAGATCTTGTGACTCCCTGTTTCAAGGGTCTTTGTGCAGAGATTTTGAGAGGTCCTGTGAGTTCCTGGCCTGGGTTGCACGGAGATCCTGTGAATTCCTCTAAAGGATCCCAGATACACTGTGAGCTGCGAGAAAGGGCCCTTTTAGAGAGATCTTGTGCGTTCCTTGATAGGGCCCTTGTACACAGCTGAAACGATCCTTGTCCAGAGACGCAGTGAGTTCCCCAAAAAGGGTCCTAGTTTGCTTAAAGGATTGTACAGAGATCCTGTGAACTCCGATGCAGGATCGGTGTATGGAAAACCTGCAAGTCCCAAGCAGAATCCTTGTACAATCTTGTACAGGGATGAGTTCCTTTCAAAGATCCTTGCTCAAGGATCCAACGAATTTACTTTCCGAAAAATACACCCTCAACATTCCTCAACACTGTTTGGGGTCCCTTGTCGGAATATTTGATTGTCTTTTCCCATTGCTATGCCATGCTATGCCATTTGATATGCCATTTGATATGCTGCATTGCTCATACATGTTGTACAGTATCTTGTATCACACCGTATCCCATGATATCCTATCCTACCATATCATGTCAAATCATATCATATCATAGCCTATCAAATCATATTGTATAACATCACACCACATCATATCACATCATATCTCATCATATCATACCACATTACATCATATCATGCACTATATGCATCTATATTCCTGGCTGGTGGTTTCAATTCTTTTTATTTCCTTTTACATACATTAAAATACTTACATGATATATACATATGTATTTATTTTACATGATATATACACATATATTTATACACATACATATGTATATATGTACATGTGTACAAATGTACATATGAATATATGTACATATGTATATATGTATATATGTATATCTGTATATAAACATATATATACACACATATATCACATATACACACATATATACATATATATATGTATATATATATATGTGTATATATATATATATTACATATATATATATATACATACTTTACATTACATTGCATTGCATTACATTACATTACATTACATACATTCCATCCATCCATCCATCCATCCCTCCATCCATGCATGCATACATACATACATACATAAATACATACATACATACATGTATACATGTATACATGTATACATATACATACATAGATGTATATATAAATATGAATATACATACACACACACACATGTTTTTTAGGATATGAATTTTCATACATGGACACCTGAAATGGTAAATGAGGTAGCTGAATGCTGCACGGTCCATGATTGGGGTTTATCACAGTATGTAGGGGTTTGTGTGAAAATGGGGTACAGCACCTCCAATTCCAAAGAAATGTCATCATTTTCCATACTACAGATATATTATATATATATTATATATATATATTATATATATATTATATATATATTATATATATATATTGTGTTTAAGTCCACATTTTCAGACAAACCAGTTCTACCACCAAATATATATTTTCATTTTGTTCCTCATTTCATCCCCGCATAGAAAACGTTGCTTTACCATCGCTTCAACGCATACAACATATAACGTATTTTGAAGAGACTTTGTTGCACGTCGACAGGGAAAAACCCAGAACAGGTGCCACCCAGTTTATCCTCCCAGACTTGCTCTAAGTGAAACACTTCCAAGAAAACCCAAATCAATTCGGTGGGTCCAGACATGTCAAAAACCAATGGTTTCCATTCATTTTTTGGGTAAAAACCATGGTTTCCACTGTAGATTTTCGGCAATGGATACCATGGGATCTCAGGTCTTCTCCAAGTACAGCATCAGAGCTGCGCCTGGTTGAGGATACGCCCACTTGCAGTCAGCCTCCCAAGGTTTTTGGTATGATGCGGATTGTATATGAGTGTTTGCTGAGTTACTGTCTTTGCAAACTTACATTTTCTTATTTGGATGGTTTGCGTTGCTCAAGCTCTGACCGATCAGCAAAATGCCCGGTTTTCATGTGCAAAATTGCTCAAGGTAGGGAAGAGAGTTTGGATTTGTTGAGTGTAGGATTTAAGCAACGATAATGGTTTGATGTCCTACATGCCTTAGGACAGGAAGGCTCAGGATTTTTCCGTTTTCTCTCTTGAAGTGGGTGTCTAGTGTAGAGATCATACTGTATACATGTGCCGAACGTGGTGGCAGAATTGCAGCATAATATCCAAGGACTTCTCCACAGATAATTCAGTCAATCGTACAATTAAGCATTGATTAAACATGATTAAGCATTATCAGCTAATTTATTTCCCTAACTCTCATATAGCCCATAGCTAAAGACATAAATGGTATATGTATATATATACATATATACAGGTATACATACATACGGGTTCTACTTAAATTCCATAGGCCTGTCAGACTGAGGCAGCCTGTCCGACTCCCCACGTCGATGGCGGGAGATGTCGCCAATGAAGGTGGTTTGAACATGTTTCGTGGCGATGGTGGGGATGACCATCCATATACCCTGTGGTAATTTAACGTAGCTATTGAAAATGACCATTAATAGTGGATTTTCCCATTAAAAAATGGTGATTTTCCATGGCTATGTTAAATTACCAGAGGGTATCCCAACGATTTTGCTGTGAACCGAAGGGGTACAGGGTCTTGACCTGGCTTGCCATGTGCTTCCTGCAACAGGTGCCCATTCCGGAGGCCTACCGCAAGGAGCCACGGCTGGATAGCTGAAGCACAGTCAGCTGTCGCTGAGTAATGCGAAGCGGGATTGCCTTTGAATTAAGACTATGGACCAGGAACTTGTGTTTCGATGTTTTCGAGCCTGGCTGACATCAAGTGGTCTGATTGTAGGTACACAATGATATACATATATTATACACGTATTCAACTTTAAAATTATCTATGTGATCTATTATAAATCCATAACAGTGATGCTACTTATTGGTAAATGATTCCGAAGGTCTTAATATATTTTTCCTAATATAGGAACTCTTGAAGCCTCGGCAAGAGTTTGTCCAAGGAATTCCTTAGAATTTCGGGATGCAAATGGCAAACAATATTTTTATATGGAATTTGATGATCAACCATCCAAAAAATGGGGGGAAGGGGTACGCATCAAATTCCGTATGAAAATGATGGTTGATCATCAAATTCTTTTCAAAGTGCACTAGTGCACTATCAAATTCAGACTCTACAAAACCACATCCACTTGCTGCGTAGGAGCTCTTGTCATCAAATTGGCCATTGCGTGTGGAGCGCAGCCAAGATGCTACTCGTGAGTCGGGCCCCCTAATTTTTTTTTGGTTCGGTGGTGGCATCTACCCTCTATCGATACATATGGAAGCCATGGCCCATGAAAATTGATGATGATGATGATGATGATGATTTACCGAACTTAAAAACGGGGGATTTTCCAGATTCATGGATCCAAACATCCTCCACATAGGAGCAACCTGCCGGGAAGTCGCTGCGTTTTGAGGCCCTTGCCAACCCTGGCGGCATGGGCACAGGCAGAGGCCGAGTCCGCAGCGAGGGGGTTTCTTAAAATATGGATCCCCAAGTCAGCATAGGTTTCAATGCTAAAATGGTTCAATGACTTGGATGATTTGGGGTACCACCATTTTAGGACACCCCCATATAATGTATATATATATATTATAACACACACATATATATCTTTAAACACACATATATATATATCTTTAAACACACATATATATATATGTGTATATATATATATGTATAACATATACTCCCTTTGAGTATATCTATGTATATAACATATATATAACATATATATATAATAATATATATATAACATATATATATATAACACATATATATATAACATATATATACATAATATATATATATATACCTATATATATATGTATAAATCTAATATATATATATATACAACATATATATATATAACATACATACATATGACATATATATATAACACATATATAACATATATAACATATATATATATAACATAATATATATATGGCATATATACAACATATTTATATGTTATATATATAACATATATATGTATACAACATATATATATATATATACACATGTGGCACATATATATATATAACACATATAAATATATACATACATACATACATTACATTACATTACCTTACATTACATTACATTACATTACATTACATACATTACAATACATTACATTACATTACATTACATTACATACATAAATACATACATACATAACACACACACAGACATATATATATAACACATATATATATATACATAAGTAACACAGACACACACACACATATATATGTATATATATATATATACACATATAAGCCATATATATAACACACATATATAACACATATATATATAACACACACACATATATACATATATATATACATATAACACACATATATATATATACATATAACATATATACATATAACATATATATATAACATATATATATATACAACATATATATATATACATATATATAACATATATATATATAACATATATATAATATATATAGCATATATATAACATATATAACATATATATAATATATATAGCATATATATGACATATATATACATATATATAACATATATATAATATATATAGCATATATATAACATATATATATATATATACATATAACATATATATATAGCATATATATAACATATACATATGTAACGTGTATATATAACACACACACATATATACATAATATATATATATGTATATGACACACATATATATAACATATATACATATACCATATATATATATATACATAAAACATATATATATATACATAACATATACATATATAACATATATATATATATATATGCATATATACATAACATATATATACATAACATATACATATATAACATATATATTTGTATATATTATATATATAACATATACAGATATATACAACATATACAGTATATATATATATATACATAACACACACACATATATAACACATATATATATAACACACACACATAAATAAATTAATATATATATATAACATATATATAACACACACACATATATATAATATATATATATAACACACATATATATATATAACATATATATATACACATATCATATATCTATCACATATATAGCACCGAATTCCTTGTCATTTTTGTAGCTTCTCCGTACCACCAAGGCTCGGGCGGGACGCTTTACATGCCTCAGCACGACACCAGAGCTCACCAGGTCGGAGTACGAACTCTTGTGTTTCCCCCTATTTTTTGGGGATGATGA
>CAMXCT020005135.1:248656-251156 GCA_947184155.2 Cladocopium goreaui | reverse complement strand
ATACATACAGATACATACAGATACATTACAGTACATTGCATTAATACATGATATATGTGTATCTACATATAAACACAACCCCCCAAACAATAGCATTTAGCGATAGTTTCCCAGGCCTAGCGATGCTCTCTGATGTCCCCATGAGGCAAGCCGAACGTGGATTCACCAGTCGAGGTGACGCTGTCCTGCCATGACCAGGATAGTTTGGACGAAGGAGCGGTGCCAGCAACAGGTCTTTTCAAACGCCCATGTGGTTTGATATTTAATAGTGATTAAACAGGGTTATTCACGTCGCTTCGCGACGGCAACCGCCCGCACCGCATCGTTGGGCAGCCGCTCGTAACTGCCAATGATGTCGGCCATTGAGACCAAAAACATCCGAAAGTACTGATTGTCGGAAAAAAAATCGCGAAGAATTTGATAGCCATGTATAGCGGACCAACGCAGTTCAAAAAATAACGAAAAACATGAAAAAACGGCGAAATTGCTGTTATTTACAGTGTTTTTGCGCGGTGAGAAGCAGAAACCACTGCAAATACCATGGTTTTTGAGGGTCAGGTGGCCAAAAACACTGTAATTTACAGTGTTTTTTTAACCAACGTTAAAAAACACTGGTATTTACGATGTTTTCATTCACACCGTAACATAAAACAGCGTAATTTACGATGTTTTTGGAAGTTTTGAAGCTAGCCGTCAAGCATGCAGAAAACAGAAAAACACTGTAAAAACCAGTGTTTCTGCTATCACAAAACGACGAAAATCAGTCCGAAAACGGGTCCAAAAACTCAAAAATCCGCCTCCGGGCCAGGCCACCTGCGGAACCGCAAAAAAAGATGTTGCAAACCAAAAAAATGAGGTCAAAAAGTTGAAAAACACGGGTTTTTTTCACTTTTCGCTTGCCGATTTTGGACCGGCGCGTTCACGAACAGGTGTCTTCCGTACTGTTTTTTACAGTGTTTTTTGAAGGCGAGCGTCACGACCTATCAAAAACAGGAGGTTTTGGCCGAAAAATGCTTCCCCCCCCTCCCCCAGGTAAACCTGTAACCTTTTACGAGTGCCATCCGGAAGATCACGCCCCAGCACCTTCGGTGCGGGCGGATTTGTGATTAATACTGGCGATTGGTGATTAATAATAATTATTTGATCATGGTGAGTAAAACATGTATTTCATGAATATTCCATTCATATTCCATGATATTGGTGGTAGTTTTGGGTGGAGTCCCATAGATTCCTCCAGGAATCCGACAGATCAACGTCCTATTGGAAGACCTCAGCGACTTGGAATTCTGGTGGCCCCAAACATGACCGGCGATTTTTGAGGGCCTTCTTTCTAGACCCATATCCAAATATTCATATATATATATATGAAGTACTGGAGTCTTTGGTGTTCTGCAAGCTGGACTCGACCACGGTGAACTCTAGTGAACTCGTGCATTGGGTACAGACTACCCATTCATCATTTGGGCCAGTTTCCCCTGCTTTGCCATTCTAGAACAAATTCATTCCTTCGATGGGAAGTTTCAACAGCTCCAAGCCTGAGGCAACCACTTCTCTCGTTCCCGCCTCAGAAACACGTGAGAATTCACCAAGCCAATCTGCCCAGGATGGTTATTGATTTGGAGGTTATGCTACCACAAGGGGTTTGGGCCACTACCCATCTGAAAATGGATCTGCCAGATGCGCCGCCCGGGCGGGAAGGTTATTGCTACAAGCGCGGCATCAGCCCAGTTCCTGAACTGCCAGAGCCTTAGACCGTGGATGCTGCATTGGATCGCCTGCTGAAACACCAGCCCTTGGACAGCCCCAAGATCCGTTAGGATCCGTTAGGTACATCACGAAAAGTTCGTTGTGGTATCCTTTTCAGGATAGGCAGTATATGGTAGTATAACTACTAAGTACTCCACACATCTCCACACAATTCTTCTGATATTTGTATTCGCAGGACAGGCATAAGAGTTGTGTTTTTTTGGGCTGCCCTTTGTTTACCTTGGAACCATGGTACGCTGGTCCCGCAAGTTGGTCAGGTACCATTTGATTCTTTGAACTTGGCCGCGCGGTGGTCGCTGAATTCACTCGAAAGTGTGATCGGCCAATGTGGTTGAATGCCTGACACATTTGATCCATATTGATCCATGTGATTCAGATGACTTGTGCTGATAGAATCTGATAGACACATGACGCATTCTGCTGCTTGCTGCCATTGGGATGATATTTTGAGATGAGGCTTCCAGAGGCTGATCTTTGAATGTTGCCAACCGGCACTGCCAATTCATCGTCGTTGTTTTGACTCTGCATACGCTGCAGTCATTCGCAGTACAGCGAAGGATAGGGTCACGTTGATCGGCTCGAAATTGCAGAGTCATTGTGGACGTACTGAGGGGGCACCATGGACTGATGCTGTTATAGATTTTGTATCTTGATCATCTTGATTTGCCCCAGTGTTTTAAAGTTACGGATATCCTCCACAGTCAGGAGAGTGCTCCCCAGGGTCGCAAGTTGG
>CAMXCT020005135.1:238656-243656 GCA_947184155.2 Cladocopium goreaui | reverse complement strand
CAACACCAATGTTGACCAATGTTGACCAATGTTAACATTCTTTTCTTGTACCCAAACCGTGCCAGGACAACAGCTGGTGCCGCTGCCTGGGCTCCGGGGCAGCTGCTGGTGATTGGTGGTGCACCCTCGATGTGCAGTGCTGAGGCGGTGTGGATGATGGGCCCTGATAGGCCCTGATAGTTAACCGTCATTAAGCATTATCAACCATCATTCATCAAATTTAACATAGACCCTGATAATTAATGATAATTAGCCTTTGGTAAATTAACATCGACCCTGAAAAGAACCAATTTGAGTGGAACCAATTTTCTTCCAAGCCCTGGCAGGGTCTATGTTAATTTACTAGAGAGTAACCATCATTAACCATCATTAACCATTATTACCCTATCCCATACCTTTTCCTATTTATCCCATATTATGAAAAATATGTGGATATGGAATGGGGATTTAATGATGGTTGATGATGGTTAATAATGGTTAATGCTGGTTGATAATGGGATTATGTATGGGATTATGAATGGGATTATGAATGGGATTATAATGATATGGTGATATAGTGGGAATGGGATTATTCATGGATTTGATCATGGCGAGTCATGGTCAATGATGGCCTTTGATGGGCAATAACTGGTAATATCATGATTCATATGGGAATGGGATTTTCCCATATGGGATTATGAATGGAATGGAATGTTAGTATGAACAGGAACATCAATCTCACAATGGAGTAATCCCATCCCCCTCAATATCAAAGCCTCAGCAGAAACCTTGGTGGATGCAGGTGACAAAAAGCACATCTTTGGGACCATACAATGGGGGGTTTAATATTATATAGGGGGATCGGGGATGTGATTAATTTATGACATAATATTTCAATAGTGCAATGGCACATATATATATACATAGACATAGATATACGTATGAATATTTATGGGGTATATAGGAATGTACAGTTACATGTGTGTCTGCAAATGGGGGGGACTTAACACTTAATCATCAGCAAGAGGGACCTAATTGGATTTAATGGGGATATAATGGGGTGTATACCAAAACATTGGTTCAGTCTGAAAATGGGACATACCCCCAAATGACAATTTTAATCGGTAAACTGGCTGGATTGAAGGCTACCATATTTCCAGACAAATCCATATGGATCCAACATTTGACATTTTTCATTTTTAAATGTACCAACGTATTATGTGGCATTATAATGCATTATACATGTTATTGATTATGGCATATTATGACAATAGTATTGCAATAGTACAAAGGCAACATGATATGTATCACTGCAATGACAGTGTACATATACAGTCAACTCGCCAAGCGGCAGGTCTATCGGGTTCAGATTCCAGAAGGCTTGCCTGCAGTTGAAGATGAGAAAATTGCCTTGGGCCTCAGTTTCTGCCAGTTGTATGCTTTGCATTTCGAAGATAAATATTCTACTCCCCAAGATTCATTGTTGTATTATCATCTGAGTTTGTCATTGTTGGGTATATTTGCGACATCTCAAACATGGGTTGGCCTTTCGTGGCAGATGATTGGTGGTTTGAACAGATCAAACTTGCGGCAGTGGCTCAGGATGACCTCCCTGACAAGCGAATGGGCTGTCAGGCGCTGCATGCAGACAGTAGAGGATATCTTTCTCTACCCATTTTGCACTTAGATTATGGATGATCATGGGTTTCAAAGTATGAATATGAAGTGTCGAAACAGTTTCAACAACAATTCGCCCCCAACATTTGCACTATTTTGCGCTGATTTGCGTCTCAAGACTCGGGTTGTCCAGAATCACCTTGGGTTTTCCAGTCCCAACGTCTTTGTCAAGCTGCAGGCAGCCGTGCTGTCACTGCCTTCTGGTGGGAAGACATACCCTGTGGATGCTTGGCTTGCGTTGGAGTCTGCAATCTTTGGAAAAAATCAGCTTCTTTTCAGGAATTCATCCACTAGTTACTAAACCATCCAGCTTTGTCATCTACATGTTATATAATAGTACTATACTAAACATTACTAAACCATCCAGTTTTATTGAGGGGAGAAGCTAAGAGTTGTTTGATTTCTTACCCTAGCTGCACCCGTAAATCCAGCTGAACTGAGACTGATCGGCGCTGCGTGGTGGTCATTGGTGGGGAGAAGTACGATGAAGTTCCAGAAGTGTCCAGAATCAGGTGGCTACGGTGGCTACGGTATGGTATGGGCCATGGGGGTATGATGGGTGACTATATGTGACAAGCCATTGCAACCCTTTGATGACCGTATGCTACAAAGGGGTAGAACCAGCTTGCTATCCACCAAGCCACTAAGCCAACCCCACCCATCCAACATTTGGACTTACCGGAATATCCAGACGCAATCTAGGGCATCTCTTCTGCCATCATGGAATGTATACCAATACTCCTCCTGTTGACGCCTCCCTTGTGGCAACGACATGGCTGATTCATCCAGGCAGATGTCTGCAGTGCCTGTCTATGACACTGAGCTTGCAAAATGGCGCGAAGATCGCGTGGTTCCGCCATTGGTTGTTGCCTCAGCTTCAAAACCAACCACAGCTTCGGTTGCTGCTTGAACTTGATATAGGAGTGATAAAAAAAGAGGTTCAAGGACCTGAAAACGGTTGGATTCAACGCTATCCAGTTATAGCATGTTATCTATATAGATTTTATGACCCCAAAATATCGTAAAATATTTTCGACCCAACAAGTTCCCACTGGATTCCCAATCAACTGGGTAACCCAATGCTCTTTGCTCTGAGCCTTGCCCACGCACGGCGGTGGCGGTTTGTGTTGGCCTCGGTCGTGGAGAATTGTAGGGCGGCTCAGTGATATTTCGGTGTGTCTGAAGCTGGGGGATTTAATCGTCAGTAATTCATAGAGATTCAATGGGAATTACAATTCCTTCTGTTAATTTAACGCAGCTACCGTAGATCATCTAACAACAAATGAGCCATGCTTGGTGGTGTAAAATTGCCAGGTAGTTAATGGAGATGTAATGGGAGATAGTCGGATATATAATGATATATATATACGTATATATATATATACCATAATTATTTGGGTGTGTCTGAAACTGGGGGATTAACCGATGTACATGGGATTTTGGGGTACCTTATTTTTGGGACCGGGTCCGCTTGGCCCTTTTGAGCCAGACCCATATTCAAAGGAAGATACTATTCAAGTTACTGTTCGGCCAAAGCTCTGCATGTATGATTTTTCGAAGGAAATGACGGGTAGCCTACAGTAGCTTATTGGGGTCAAAGCTAACACCCGCAAAAGATGCCACGTTGATGCCATGTTTGCCTCTCCAAGGGACGCCCTGAGGCCGGCGGGTCCTTTGCCTTGCCGCTCCATCTCCCGGTTGGGTGTTTTGGATGTGCCACACATGGAGGACGTGGAACTTGGGAAGTTGGTTTTCCATAGTTTACCTTTTTTTTTTCCGCAGCGATATGCAGTTCATGTCGAACTACACGTCAGCAGCAGCTTTCCGTCAGCCGAATGGAGAAACAAGATGAAAAAAGAGAAAAAGAGAAAAGAACAGGAGAATCTGTGGCTGCAGGATAAGCTACTAACCAGCACCTATAACACGGGACCCCATGGTTTTGTGTAAGTGGACCCCAAAACCAACGAAACGACGGCGAAACAATAATCATAAAGGAGAAATATATTTAAGATATTTAAGGAGATCGGTCCCGTGTCGCACAGCAGGGTTCGTGACCACTTGTCTCTCGCTTTGGAGAGTAGAACAAAAAAGGGAGAAAGTAACAACGATGGAGTGACCGTGGTCTCCCGGCACGCCTCTGGCGGCCCCTGCGTGCTTTAGCTGCAAGGCAATGGAGTTGATGTGGCTAGAAGGAAAATTTTGTCTTGGCCCCTAAAATTGAAGCGGAGAGAGCTTAATAAAAATTCGCCACCTGTGATGTGGCATGGTGTGGTCGGAGCTGATGATAACAGCTTCCTGGCGGTGGTTACTTCCAGGCAAAAAGTCCTTATAACAAATTTCACTTTATAAACAGGGACTTTCAGTCCCGAGAGAACAGGAAATGGGGATTGCCACGGCCTCTTCTGTACAGAATGACGATGGGTGTGCATTCCAGCAAAAGAAGAGAGTGAAAAGTAGGACTTGATGTGGAAGACCTCTTTGATCTTGGAGTGAAATGTGAAAAATCAAGAAAAATGTTCGTGGAGAAAATGTCGATGAAGTAGACAATTGTCTGGAATTGCAAGCAGGAGAATAACTCAACCGAAACCAGACACAATGAGACCAAGTAAGAGATGGTTGAATCGGTACTGGTTCCAGCAAACTCGGAGAATGAGATGTAGAAGAGACTGTGCAAGGCTTCCCCCACAGCCTCGAGGAAGGAGTTGAATACGACAAATCCAGAAAATAGCTTAGAGAAAATGTCGATGTAGAAAAATGTAATGTAGCCAGAACAACAAGCAGGAGCTTGTATATAGTGCAGAAGCGGTCGCCAAAAGGCTGTCCAAGTAGAAGATGGATGCTGCTTGAATTGCACGCGAGGCTGACATGGCAGAGAAAGAATCCTGATTGGATATTCCTGAAAATACAGGGGCTTGCGCACGGAGGCTAGCTAAAGCTTGTGCCCGTGCCTATAGTTTACCTATGTTTCATAAAAAGAGGGAAGTTGGTTTAACATGGTCTAGCATGGTTTAACGGCTTAACCATGTTGAAGCGGAGAAAAGACTCGACCTGGAGGACTTTATTGAATTCTTGTGAAGAGACAGGGAATAGAACGCAATACGGAATACGATAGGATCAGGGAAAGCAAAGGTTCCGAAACTGATGGTCCGCAGAAAGGAAGAACTGAAGAATAGTGTGGGTCCCAAATTTGGATATGAACACCTCATAGCCAAGACAGCTATGATCGGAGAGAATCGCCATAATGTTTTGGACCACAGGTACCGCAAGCACAGAAAGTCCCAACTTTACCCTGGAACCAAGAAAACCAATTCTTCTCTGCAGGATGATGATGACGATATGGAGAC
>CAMXCT020005135.1:233656-236156 GCA_947184155.2 Cladocopium goreaui | reverse complement strand
TTATGTAATTATGTGTGTAAATAGAGAAATATATATTTGTATATATATATAATGATATGTGGGATGTACATATATGGCACATATATGCATATATATATATATATATGCAAATATATATGCATATATATATATGCATATATATATATACATGTATATATGCATATATATATACATGTATGTATATGTATATATACATGTATATGTTTTTGTATATGTATATTTATGTATATGTATATGTAAATGTATATGTATATGTATATGTAAATATATATATATGTATGTATATGTATATGTAAATGTATATGTATATATATGTAAATATGTAAATATGTAAATATGTATATATGTATATATGTATATATGCAAAAATGTATATGTATATATGTATGTTTATGTATGTATATGTACATGTATATGTATATATATATAGATATGTATATATATATATATTTGAATATACGTGATATCATGCGTACATGGCAAAATCTCAAAGTGCCCGGGTCCCCTTGAAGTCCAACCCAGCCACCGGGTTGCCAGAGAGCTGGACAGTCCGGTCCGACTGAAGTCCAAAGGAGACTACGCGGTCGAAACGGATTCAGATGTGCCATGGTCAAAAGGGAAACGGATGATGAACCAGTCTTCATATTGAAATGATTGGGAGATGGTCATCAATCCATTCATAGTTTTTTTCCCGAGAGCGTCTGAGCGCAGGGTTCTTCCAATAGTGGGGGTCTGTAAAACATCTTCTCATCTTCACATCTCATCTTCACATCCTCTCATCTTCACATCTCATCTTCACATCCTCTCATCTTCACATCCATCTCATCCTCTCATCTTCACATCCTCTCATCTTCACATCTGCTCATCTTCACATCCTCTCATCCATCTTCATCTTCACATCTGCTCATCTTCACACCTTCCCATCTTCACATCTTCTCATCTTCACATCTGCTCATCTTCACATCTGCTCATCTTCACACCTTCCCATCTTCACATCCTCTCATCTTCACATCTGCTCATCTTCACATCTGCTCATCTTCACATCTGCTCATCTTCACACCTTCTTTCACATCTTCTCATCTTCACATCTGCTCATCTTCACATCTTCCCTCACATCTGCTCATCTTCACATCTGCTCATCTTCACATCTGCTCATCTTCACATCTGCTCATCTTTACACCTGCTCATCTTCACATCTTCTCATCTTCACACCTTCTCATCTTCACATCTGCTCATCTTCACATCTGCTCATCTTCACATCTGCTCATCTTCACACCTTCCCATCTTCACATCTTCTCATCTTCACATCTGCTCATCTTCACATCTGCTTATCTTCACATCTGCTCATCTTCACATCTGCTCATCTTCACATCTTCTTATCTTCACACCTGCTCACCTTCTCTCTCATGCCTTCTTTTTATCTTTCTCTCTTAAGGCCGAGGGTGGTGCCGGCGGCGAGTCACGAAACGTCAACCCTTTCGCACGAAATGAGGGTCGATCGGCAAAAACTGAGGTAAAATTACGATTTGACTTGTCCCGGAGCAACCCTTTCGCACGAAATGAGAGTCGATCGGCAAAAACTGAGGTAAAATTGCGATTTTACTTGTGCTAAAGCAACCCTTTCGCACGAAATGAGCGTCGATCGGCAAAAACTGAGGTAAAATTGCGATTTTACTTGTCCCGGAGCAACCCTTTCGCACGAAATGAGGGTCGATCGGCAAAAACTGAGGAAAATTGCGATTTGACTTGTCCCGGAGCAACCCTTTCGCACGAAATGAGGGTCGATCGGCAAAAACTGAGGTAAAATTGCGATTTGACTTGCCCCCGAGCAACCCTTTCGCACGAAATGAGGGTCGATCGTCAAAAACTGAGGAAAAATTACGATTTTTCCTGTGCCGGAGCAACCCTTTCGCACGAAATGAGGGTCGATCGGCAAAAACTGAGGTAAAATTGCGATTTTTCCTGTGCCGGAGCAACCCTTTCGCACGAAATGAGGGTCGATCGGCAAAAACTGAGGTAAAATTGCGATGTTTCGTGTGCTGGAGTAACTCTTTCGCACGCAAAGAGGTTTGTGTGTACGAGCGTTTCTGTGTAAAGATGTTTGTGTGTAAAAGTGTTTGTGTGTACAAGTGCATCTGTGTAAAAGTGTTGTGTGTAAAACCTTCTGTGTGTAGAAGTCTTTGTGTGTAAACGGGTTTGTGTGTACGAGTGTTTCTGTGTAAAGATGTTGGTGTGTACAAGTGATTGTATGTAAAATTGCACCTGTTTAAACGTGATTGTGTGTAAAAGCTTCTGTGTGTAAAAGCAGCTCCTGTGTGTAAAAGGGTCTGTGTGTAAAAGTGTCTGTGTGTAAAGGCTTCTGTGTGTAAAAGTGTCTGTGTAGAAGCGTCTGTGTGTAAAAGCTTCTGTATGTAAAAGCTTCTGTGTGTAAAAGCTTCTGTATGTAAAAGCTTTTGTGTGTAAAAGCTTCTGTATGTAAAAGCTTCTGTGTGTAAAAGCT
>CAMXCT020005135.1:53656-228656 GCA_947184155.2 Cladocopium goreaui | reverse complement strand
GCAATCCGCCAGTTCCTAGGCGCCGGATGATCCGGCAACAAAGGCGCAAAGAGAAGGACGAAGATGCCCGCGTTCGACGGGCGTATCAAACACCACAGGAGCCGTGCGATGTTCATAGCTGTTCAATGTGGGCGGCCCAACAATCAAGCTACCATGACTGGGGATGCTTGAAAAGCCATCAATTTTTGGTGATTATATGTGATTATTGGGTTTACAATATTATTGATTTTATTGTACCATATTGTGCCCTAAATGGACGACTATAATGGACTAAGATTGCCATCAGCTGTCATCCCTTTTTGGGGATTCTCCTGACGCCACAGGAGCGGACGCTCATCCGAGGGCCACCTCCCTCACCTCCGCCGGGCACAGCGTCGTCTCCAGCGGCGTAGGCATGCGGCAGTGCCTCCGGATGAAGGTTGGGCGAGATTGGTGAGACTGTAGCTTCTAGCAGTTCTATCAATGTCACACTGGGACATCAAACATGTACTAAAAAGCAAAAGTGTTCGTAGTATGTTTTAATAAATGAAGATATCCTCCAATTTGGTTGGGATTTGGAGTACAAGAGGGGAAGCATTGTTTACTGTAATCAAGTTTAATCTCCCGTTTCCTCTAGGTAAAGCTCTGTCGATGCGCAGTGCCTGTGCATCATACCATTCAAGGCTTGTCCCAAGACCAAGAGACCAGGAGATTTTCAAATCCATGATTTTTTACATGATTTTTTACATACACATAATTTTGTGTACAACAAATTTGCACATCTAAGTTCTGCGCTTGACCTTTCATGGCTGGATGAGGATGACAGTGATTGAAACCCATGCTGGCAGCGTCCAAGGTCGAACCACACATCCTTTGGAGCTGCTTAGAGCAGGTGCGCACCAGGGTGCTAAACTTGGGGTACACCAGATTGGTCATTTTTTGGGTGATTTAAATCAGAACAGAAAACTTTTTTTTTGTTTTTGTGTGGTTTGTCTGAAATGAATGATGTTTGCCCAAAGGAAGGGGGTATCTGAGATGATCAAAGTGTTTGCTTCCATATTAGAAGCTGTCGTGCCTGATCAATACGATCAGTGGTACTGTGCTCTTAGATTTGCAGGAGGTGTGACCCCCCAAAATATGTCCAGCCATAGATTCATCGTTGCCCTTGTGTTTATGGATGATGTCCAAGGTGATGAGCAATAGCGCCGACGCGGTGAGAACACAGCGAAGGACTTTGCGGTTTGAGCATCATGTTGTTCGATGTTTAGGAAACATTAGGAAACACTTGACCACTGTTCCAACCTCCCCTGTTGGTTAGTGACTATAGTGACTATAGGGCGGTACACTACCCAATGTATTGGGGATTTTCAAAGGCCATTCGCCCGAAATGACATCTTGTGCTGACAAACAGTGGCAGCACAAAAGGCAACATTCGGCAGCGCGAGTGCCCACAGCATGACATGGAGCACCCAACGGACAGAGATACGTCTCCTGGTTTCCCATTCAACGGGGATTATGCCAAAAATAGCGTGTATATATATAATATCATATATATATATAATATATATATACATATTTATATACATAATACATAATAATAATGTTATATATATATATATATCCCAAATTGCCTAAACCAGCCAGTGGATTGTTGTAAGTTAATCCTCCCAAATTTGTAGCTTATCTCCGATATATCATGATATATCCCCATGATGTCCGCTTTGGCTGCCCTGATTTTACGGGTCAGCCAACGCAGTTTTCACCGCGTTTGCGAAGCTGCTCGGAGAAGGCTCTACTGCTAGTTTCGCAGGGTATTTTCACACTGGCTTTGGCTCGGTTTCACCTGGGTACTGGAAACGCAGATCTCTGGAGAGTTTGGCAAAAGTGGGAACAGTCCGGGTAGTGATCCTTAACAAGGCAAGTAGCGTGCCCAATTGTGAAATAGTTATCATGATTCATCCAAAAATGATGGTGCTTCTTGAGTACATGGCTCGCACCGATTTCAAAAGCCACAGCGAATTGACAATGGGTCAAGTCACTATGCTGCTATCTACATCTACATCGCTATGAAGTTGCTTGGCAGTTTTGCTCTTGGTCCTCCGATGTCCGGGTTTCCGCCCAGATTTTCAGTATACACAGCCGTCTCACTATGTTAGACCAGATCGACTGGGAATTTTCAGCCCGATATGCTGTTGCTTTGAAAAAGTTGCTCAGGACTGGCTTGTTCACATGCTTTGTGAGGGAAATGCCCTAAATTCAAAGGGTTCGACACTTCATTTTCCTATTCTTTGCTATACGTATAACGTGGGGTATCCCCCGTCCTTGGAACAAACAACACATCTCCAAAACCGATAGCTGCAATGGCTTTTGATGCACTGTTGCGGCGAGTCTTTCGGCCCAAGTGGCTGTAGAGGTGTGGAGAGGATGCAACAGCGAAGAAGTCACCGGTAAGGGGAATGCCCAATAAACCAAAATTGGGAATGGTTTGTTGGGTGTGGGGTTTACCTGATTAATTAGTAACATTACTTTTTTCATATAGGAACTTCTGTTTGGAACATGACCTTTTTGTTCTCAGTAAAACTGCTTTTGAAAGAACAGCAAAGCACTGAGTCTGCAAAGGTGGGTCTACCCTGAAAGCCTGACAAAACGAGATAGATATGGGCCATATGGGATGATATTTTTTTTTGCATGGAGGGAAAAAATTAAGAGTTTGTCTGAAAATAAGGTACCCCATAAATCCATTGGTGAATCCTCATTTTCCCTATTTGAATGGCTATTGGTGGTATAGCCCAATTCAGACAGACCCATGAAACATCGAAATTGGCACTTGCCATGAAACGTGGCGCGCCTGCCACAGAGGTGCCCCCGCCGAAATGGAACCAGCCCTGACAGCGCTTATGCTTCTTGATTCAGAATTCAATTGGGGGTTCAGCACATTGAGGTATGATATATGTATCATACATTATATGAATTATTATATATAGAATATGTATATAATGATACCATGAACAAACATGATGATACTAGAACAATAACAATAGCAATAACAGCAATAGCGCTAATGTATATATATATATATATATGTTTGCATCTTATGATACACAGTATATATTATATTGTATTATATTGTATTATATTGTATTATATTGTATTATATTATATTATGTTATATTATATTATATTTATTATATTATGTTATATTATATTTATATTCATATTCATATTTATATTTATATTATGTTTATATTATATTCAGTATATTCAGATATTGATATCCTGACCTGCCCGTGGTGCCATGCAAGGAGGATTCACACCATCTTTCAGCCAATCAACATCTTGAAGCCAATCCTCACGTATAAATATTCAGCCATATTCACGTATATTGGCATACTGAAGTCAGTTCAAATCGCATGATAACACCTTTGAGGTCCATTAAAATCAGTAGTGCTCAGCCCGCCAGGCAGATGTAGATGC
Source organism: Cladocopium goreaui (assembly GCA_947184155.2). Taxonomy (NCBI): domain Eukaryota; class Dinophyceae; order Suessiales; family Symbiodiniaceae; genus Cladocopium; species Cladocopium goreaui. The sequence goes on along the minus strand of CAMXCT020005135.1, from coordinate 225,203 downwards.
CCTGCTGCAAGGTTTTGGCTCCTCGGAGGTGAAACAGCAATGCTCCCTGGTGCCTCCCGCCCTGTGGTGGAACGGCATGGAAGTAGTAGATGGGAGTAGTAGATGGTACGTAGATAGATTATGGGAGGAGATGGGGGCATTTTGTGTTCTGGTGACGAAAGAGACTGGTGGAATCCCTCCACTGTTATGGATCGCTTCAGAAAATCTTGCGCTCGGCGCATTGCCCGCGCATCGTTCCTGGGTCAAGCGGGAGGCTCTTAGGGCCGAACATGATCAAACATCATGCAGGCACCAGTGACCCAGAATGACCCAGGTAGACTTAACTCACCCAGAGATGACTGCGCTTCCCAGCTGACCGTGACAGCGCAAAGATCAAGCACCTTTTGCCGCGGACTGTGAAGGCAACCAACTTGGAGGATGCATGAGATGGTCTCCAATACAGGTGATGGTCTGGTGGGTGCACATCCGACCGGATAGTTGAATCATATTGAATCGCCCTGACTGCACACGCTTACACAATGTCTTGGTAGACTCAAAGATGCAAAGTGCGTCAAACATTGTCAAAGGTCCAAGTGCTCAAGTAATCAACCAAGAGAGGTGACGCCGTAACCAGAAACCGAAATCGTTTGCGCCATGGCATCATCCTTTTTCTCCGATGAGAGTGGCACCTCAGATGTTGCCTCTTGGCAAACATCGTTGCCAGCGCCACGGGGGCCTTTTGGATCCGGTGTACACAACTCTTTGGTGAGGAACCAGGTCTGATTTTTTGGTATTTTCCTACAATTTTCCCATAATTTTCCTTGTGTCTTGAGGAATCAAGAAGAGTGGTGTCACTGCCAAAGGCCACTTCACCAACTCGCGGATCCTCGGCGGAGCTTCAGCCACAGGATGTTCAGGTTCTGACCAACAGCAAGGTGCAGGTATCGCAGACTCCAGGCTTTTGATTGTGTTTCCACCACCCATTGAGCTGAGGAAACAGGAGAAATTTGCTATTCGATGACAGCGATCTGGAGGACATCTTGTCATGGCAGGTTGTAAAATCACCACTGCGAAAGTTGTTGAGATGGTCGTATTAAGATGCACTTGCAAAACCTGGAACGTATTTCTGCACAAGTCTGCACATACCTTCAGTTGAATACTTCAATTTCTGCAGAGATGACAGGACGCCATCACTCTGGGTAGCCCTACCAGTCCTGAATTCGCAGTGTGACAGCCCAATTTCTCTGCAAGACTTTGCCAAGTCATTGGAAACTCAACAAGCCTGAATCGCAAGGGGTCACTTATGTGGGCCCCACTGTCAAGGGAGGCATCATCTACCAAACGGCAGTATTCCTGACTACTTATTGTCGGCAATTTGCCATTTTCTATATTTTTCTATGATCAGATTCCCATGTTCAACGATTCAATTCCCTTTTTGTCGCTTTATCATAAAGTCAAATCTCAAAATTGGAATCGGCCATTAAAATCCAGTTTGTACCAGTAACTCCCATTTCGATGATATACTTTGCAGCTTTACTCTCGGGTTATTTAACACTTTGCTATCGAAGCCGTGGCCCATATTTTTTTAAATAGATGATCAACATGAGGATTTGCCAAAAATGCTGATTTTCCATAGTTAATCTTAAATAAATCATCATCCCATCATATTTATCTGGGCAAATTATAACGACCTCCCTGCGACCTCACTGAAATCATGGTTAATAAGAGGAATCATCCCAAAATGGCCTTATTGATCCTTATTTCAGGCTAGTGAATCATTATAATATATTATAATTTTTGCCCAGATTTATCATCTAAATTTGGATATATATGGTATATTAACTATAGATTATTGTCCATAAATAGATTTATCATCATTATAATCACTATAAAACATCTGGGACATTCCCATGGAGCCAGGTCCAAGGTGCTTCTGGCGCCTCTGGCGCCTCTCCCCGGCGCGCCGCGCCGGGCTTCTTCGGCGATGCGGATGCCTTTGATGCCTTTGGGGCCGAGGTTTGGGCGAGTCGCGGTTGGATGGAGGGATAACTCAATGGTTGGTATATATATAGGGAATAGATTTTTGAGATATTCACCATCATACCAAGTATACTATGAGATATATATATAATTTGTATTTACCCTCTGGTTATGACTAACATAGCCATGGTATAGATGGCTCATTTATAGATGATTTTCCCAGCTAGAAACCTCCATTTATTAGGGATTTTCCATGGCTATGTTAAATAACCAGATGGTAAATATAAATTATATATATATATCCATATATATCCCATAGTATACTTGGTATGATGGTGAATATCTCATTACTATTCCCTATATATATAGATAATTTATATTTGTATATATATAAATCCCAACCACAATTGGTGATATCCTTGGATTGGTGATTGATATCATTCAGAATGGCGATTCTCCCTTATCCCTTGATTCATAGTTGGTTAAATCCCCACTTAACAATGGGTTGTCCATAGGTTCATAACCACGAAAATTGAGGACTTACAGTAACATGATTTAACCAACACTATTATATATATATGTATTGGAATAGTAATGTGTCCCATTAATGGGAAATGGGTTCGGTACCTGAGAATTTCGGGGAACATCCACCAAATTCCAATGGGTTTAGAGCATCATTTTCCCTACTATTTGATGCATGACTGGGGGGTTAAACTTCCATTTTCAGGCACACCCATATAATATACATATGTATTTAGATGAGTTATGATATACCGACCTCAGTACGTTACGACATCACTCTGAATGATGGCTAGTAAGGAAAATCATCCCCAAATAGCCTTATTTCAGGTGAATTACTATGATTTAGCCAGATCTACTATGATATCACATATACACGATACATAATGGAGGATTTAGATGATCTACCATCATGTAGACATAGATGGTATATGATAGATGATAAACCTGATATAGATATCATATATGATACGATAAATAGTGATAAGATGATTAGAGAGATGACTTAAACTAAATGATCATATATATATACACACGTATTATACAGTAATGAAACTTGTAGTAGGTTTAATGATATATATATATATATTATGTATAGATACACACACACACACACCATTTTTTGGGTATAATTTTATATAAAATGACGGAATAACATTGTTTCGATCACGATCTATGACAATTATGCTTATATCCCAAGATCAATCGAGCTGGTCCTCTGTTGATATCCGCCTTACCTATTGTTGATCTTTATCCACAAGTGTTTTGTCATGGGTACGTGCAGCAGAGATATGACTAATGGGCTTAAATGTTCTCTTGACTGGGATGGATGGATGGCTGGATAGGTAGCTGGACAGGCAGATGATCAAACAAGAAAACGATCAAATGAGCTCTAATCATAGACGTATATAAATATGTATATAATATATATATGTATATAGAGAATATGCGCATGAATATGTATGTGTTTTGCGCTTATTTATTCCACGTATATGTACATATTATTTGCATACACATACATCATGTATGTATTAAGTGTGCATGCGAAGGACTGGGGCCAGACTGGTGAACCCTGTTCGCTCCATAGGCCTTCGATGGATTTGCGGAAGTTGCAGAGACACCCGAGGCCAGCGCTTTTTGGATATCCTGGCAGATTTGGAACGCTTCATCAATTTTGGGGATTTTGATCATACTGGTATTTGATATGAATTGCATGCGTAGTGAATCATCATTATCAATGTTGTCCACGTTCTAAGTTTTTCTCATTCCGCGAACCTGAGAAGATCCCTGAACTTGGAAACTGGTTGCCTGGCATCGCCTCGCCCCAGGCTGCTCCCGCGAAGGCCAAGTCTGTTGCTGCCAAGCCAAAGGCCACGTCCAGCCATGGTTCGCTAGAAGATCAAATAATGTGATGGCCCTATGAGGGGGATACATACTGTGTGTATATATATACACGTATGTAATGGTATATCCGGGGATATAAAACATGATAAAACTAACACTTGGGATTTAGATGGGGATTTCACAACAGACACGGAATAAGAATAGACAGCGCGTGTCATTGGGGGTATTTAGCAAGCGTAAAGATAGAATGTTATGTAGTGGGGTTCCATCATCATTACAAGGTGGATTGGTCTCACACTGGATATGTACGCAGATTTTGTGGCCACTGAGCAACGGGGACAATTGTTTTCCAAACTGTGAGATTTTCCTTCAAATTTTGGGGTACTGTATCCTATTTTCCGACAAATCCAAACAAATGGCCATTTTCAATAAAATGATTTTTCAAATCCTGTTCTTGGGGTTCAGTTCCAGATTTTACGGGGTATTGATGGACATACAACAATATTATTGATAGAAGGATAGTACTATAATCTATTTGGTACACATATCTATTGTAACCGATCAAATTTGATCAATTTTATAAGACTGTGATACATTATGGTAACATAATATATATATTTTTGTATTATACAGTACAATACTATATATTATATATTGATGATATTATAACAGATATCTATTTGGTATTATACAGTTTTTTTTGCAGTGTCGATGAATCCGGATCAACCTATTCCAGGCAAAGACCTTGACGAAGGCACCGGCGACCAGGGCAAAATGTTTCCTGCTGTCACTGACACATGGTTACAGGTAGTGAATGTCAGTGAAACTAGAACTTAGTTCATCCCATGGTTAGTTAATGTATGTTAATGTTAGTTAAACCCCAACTTAGTTGTTTCTGATTGAAATGCATGGCCATGAATTGTGGTCAATCCTCCGTTTTGAGAAGATACTGAAGTTTTTTGCTGGTTGAACGTTTCCCGTCAAGTCATAGAAATTGACATGGCAATCGAGATATCTGCAGGCGAAGGCACCTGGTGCTCGACCGAAAGCGGCGGGTCTCCCAGTGGTCTCTCCCAGTGGTCAGATTTCACCCAGGAGTTGAGGTGGTCCCAGTGGTCATTGATTCTTCAGGTGATCACACATCCAAATGGGCTCCGGAAGTCAAGCCTCTTGCTGGTCAATTGCAATCTTTAAAAGTGACGCAATTCTCCGAATGGAGAAGAATTGGGAGACCCATGCCGACTGCGCTGAAGATTTGAGTCTTGGATAGTCCAAGCCATTGGATTGCAGAAATGGAGTTGTTCACAATTTGTGGGTCTGTTCTAACACAGATTTGCATCCTGCATCCCCTTCCTGGCTGAAAGGCTCCATTCTGAATCAACCAAGACTGACATTGATTCAGCTTGTTCTTCTTTTTGTCTGGTATGAGTGTTTCTCTTTGAGCTTTGTTCACCTCAAACCAATGGAATTGGATGGAATCCAGATCCCCAAATGAACAAAACTTGAGAATGAACGCAGGGTTTCACCATGGATTTATCATGGATTTACCATGGATTGACCATGGATTTATCTTCCCAAGCCGGACCAGCCCAAGCCCTGCAGCGACTCAGGCCGAGCGCCCGGCCTCCCCTGCCTCAGTGCCCAGTTCACCTGCCAGAAGCATCAACTCCACCACCAACTCTCCGGCGGGTCGGCCAAGGCGGGGCTTCAATGATGGATATGTCATGGGATATATGGGGAGATATGATGGGATATGTCATGGGATTTTTCATGTTTTTTCGAGAGGTTTTTTTTTTGTTGTGCTGAGGTTGTCTGAAACAAGGGATCTTCCCCCCAATAGTGATTCTAATGGTGCACATGAGAGACCATGTGATTTTGGGTTTTCCATAATTTTCAAACTTTCCCATTTGGACTTCGGACGTGACCTCAAGCAACCTGATCTGTGTGTGTGTGTACTTACTGTAATTATATTAGCGCTCTTTGTGTGCTTCGAACTGTTGGGTTTTTGGACTTGCAAAAACCGGTTGGGTTTTTTGGGATGTACCCTCTGGTAAACTAACATAACTATGGAAAATCACCATTTTCAATGGGAAAATCCACTATAAATGGTCATTTTCAATAGCTATGTTAAATAACCAGATGGTAGCCCTAAATTGGCCTGGTTTTCCCCAAGTTACTGACTGTCAGGCCCGGCTCGCTGGGATCCTTTTCGGATAGCATTCGGGCAGCACAGGCCGGGTTCAAAAATGGGCACTCGTAACCCGGTGACGATTCGGAGGGGTATAACTCATGTTGTAGTTTTATATCAACAAAGCATATCAAATCATCCTGGATTTTGATTTTTTTAAAAGAAGACAACTCCCAATTGATGCATATCTTGGGATGGGCAGTTGAGAACGGGTTAAGACTGTTAAGATTTTAGCATGTTCATGGTGGCTTTGGGCTTGAGAGATTAAACGTTCAGGCGGTGACAATACAATTCCCGGACGGCATCTATGGGTCTCCCTGAAAAGCTTGCATACCAAAGAGCTTGTTCCTATTACCTTTTGGTAATCTGAACTGGCAATTGAGATTCCCACATGTCCCCAGTTCGAACAGGAAAATTATCTGCCATTAATATAAATACATATGTCTTAATATGGCATGTTCCCGGGAGGTTTGATTACTAGGTACCGAACCACTTGCAGGCACGCTCAGGCTCTCCGAACCAAGCGGGGAGCTCGACGGTCAGCACTAGGAGTACCAGGATGAAGGACGGCTTTCATTGTCTTTCAATGCACATGTTGAGAGGCTTAGTACCAAACATTGTCTTGTGTGTCACGAGTTTTTTTTCTTCGCAGTCGCATCACGTTGAGGATGTTAGTTTGATTAATGATTAGTTTGGGTCGCCAGATATATCCAGATGCATCCATATCCACAATGTTTTGATCCTTTGAGGGTCTTAACCGGTCTCAAGACTCTCCACCATATATCATACATTGACAACATGTTTTTAAGGCGACATCGAACAGTAGCTATGACATTCACAGTTTTTCCTGTCAGGCTTTTGCCACTGCATATCTCATCGTGAAGCCACAATGTTTATGAATGGACGGCTCCATGTCTGATTCTGCCTCCATACTTGATACTTGTAACGCGAAATTAAGGCAAAAGCCCGTGCTGTGTCTCCAAATCAGGCTGGGAGCCGAGCTCGTTGTCCAGCTCATGGGACAAAGTCCAGTAGTTTGGTGATTCAGAAATCTGTGCATCTTGGATGGCAGGCAAAGGCACGGGCTGCTTCTCCAGCGAGTCAAGTATGGAGCTTAGCATTTGTTTTTATTCTGACGCTGAGAAGTTCCATCTGATTCTGTGCCAGGAGACTTATTGTCGATCCTAAGTGTCTGATTCCTTTCACAGATGTTCTATTATGATATCATATGTTATCATTTGATTATGTGTGATTTCGTTATAATAGTTTGTGTGACATGAATGAAGTGTTCGTTTGCTGGCGCAGTCTGAGCACATTTCTATTATGTTTGTCGTTGTGTCAAAGCACCAAGCTTTCAAATCTAGCAGCAGGAAACCAACCAAATTAATATTTGAGTATTGTAGCACCAGGGGGCAGTCCCAATTATTTTTAATTGAGTAAGGAAGATGTATTATTTATAGAATATGGATCTCAAAGAACAATGTCCTTCAAACAATTCACCTGAGTCATTCCTACCATCAGCAGTTTACATGTGAAAGTCATACAAAGGCGAGATCTCTCTCTCTCTCTCTCCCTCTGTCTCTCTCTCTCTCTCTCTCTCCCTCTGTCTCTCTTTCTCTCTTTCTCTCTCTCTCTATATATATATAGATGTATATATATATATAATTATATATAGATATGTCATTATGTAGAGTAGAGTCACAAAACAAGCTACGTTGTTACGTGCAAACAGCAAGCAAACTTGGACCATCAATATATCAAGCCAAAGATGGCTAAGTTGTCTTGTACCGACACTTGACTCGGGCATGGATTTCAGCAGAAGCCTGTGCATCTTGGATGGCAGGCAAAGGCACGGGCTGCTTCTCCAGCGAGTCAAGTATGGAGCTTAGCATTTGTTTTTATTCTGACGCTGAGAAGTTCCATCTGATTCTGTGCCAGGAGACTTATTGTCGATCCTAAGTGTCTGATTCCTTTCATTGCAGTGGGCAGTTCAGATTTCTCTTGGTACAAGCGCTAGCGTTAAGTCGTATCAGCTTGTAAAAGTCGTATCGGGCCGTGCGCCTGGAAAAAGTTCAAGTTTGGCATCACCACAACTTTTAGTAATTGAACGATTTCATTGTTTTGGGGCCGTGCGCCTGGAAACACTTCAATTTTTGTATGCAACAGCGTTCGGAACTTGTATTTGATCATACTTTCAATGGGGCTACTTTGTGGTTTATATAACGCGCATATGTAAGCATGCTGTGCCATGGTGTTTTCCTTCAAAGACTATATAATTTTATATGCCACATGGTCGCTGTACCGTACCAATAGGATTTCAAGCTGAGGAGATGATATGGGTATATGCCATTTTCCCTGTTGTGCGCAATGCTTCGGCCACTTTTAGGCATATGCATCATGATAGATGAAACAGGCTGTGCCATGGTGATTCTTCTTCCCTGATGTGACTTTCCGCTTCTGATGTGACTTCTCCGTATCCCCGCCGTGCCATGGGGATGATGTGACTTTTCCCGCCTGATGTGACTTAAGTACGGTGCTTGTAGATATCATTAAGAGTACACAGATGTTCTATTATGGTATCATATGTTATCATTTGATTATGTGTGATTTTGGAATAATAGTTTGTGTGACATGAATGAAGTGTTCGTTTGCTGGTGCAGTCTCAGCACATTTCTATTATGTTTGTCGTTGTGTCAAAGCACCAAGCTTTCAAATCTAGCAGCAGGAAACCAACCAAATGAATATTTGAGTATTGTACCACCAGGGGGCAGTTTCAATTATTTTTAATTGAGTAAGGAATATGTATTATTTATATAATATAGATCTCAAAGAACAATGTCCTTCAAACAATTCACCTGAGTCATTCCTACCATCAGCAGTTTACATGTGAAAGTCATACGAAGGCGAGATCTCTCTCTCTCTCTATATCTATATATATATGATATATATATAATTATATATATACATATACATGTATCTGTCTCTGTATATATATATGTATAGATATGTCATCAAGCTACGTTGTTACGTGCAAACAGCAAGCAAACTTGGACCATCAATATATCAAGCCAAAGATGGCTAAGTTGTCTTGTACCGACACTTGACTCGGGCATGGATGTCAGCAGAAGCCTGTGCATCTTGGATGGCAGGCAAAGGCACGGGCTGCTTCTCCAGCGAGTCAAGTATGGAGCTTAGCATTTGTTTTTATTCTGACGCTGAGAAGTTCCATCTGATTCTGTGCCAGGAGACTTATTGTCGATCCTAAGTGTCTGATTCCTTTCATTGCAGTGGGCAGTTCAGATTTCTCTTGGTAGATATCATTAAAAGTACACAGATGTTCTATTATGATATCATATGTTATCATTTGATTATGTGTGATTTCGTTATAATAGTTTGTGTGACATGAATGAAGTGTTCGTTTGCTGGTGCAGTCTCAGCACATTTCTATTATGTTTGTCGTTGTGTCAAAGCACCAAGCTTTCAAATCTAGCAGCAGGAAACCAACCAAATGAATATTTGAGTATTGTACCACCAGGGGGCAGTTTCAATTATTTTTAATTGAGTAAGGAAGATGTATTATTTATATAATATAGATCTCAAAGAACAATGTCCTTCAAACAATTCACCTGAGTCATTCCTACCATCAGCAGTTTACATGTGAAAGTCATACGAAGGCGAGATCTCTCTCTCTCTCTCTCCCTCTGTCTCTCTCTCTCTCTCTCCCTCTCTGTCTCTCTTTCTCTCTTTCTCTCTCTCTCTCTATATATATATAGATGTATATATATATATAATTATATATAGATATGTCATTATGTAGAGTAGAGTCACAAAACAAGCTACGTTGTTACGTGCAAACAGCAAGCAAACTTGGACCATCAATATATCAAGCCAAAGATGGCTAAGTTGTCTTGTACCGACACTTGACTCGGGCATGGATTTCAGCAGAAGCCTGTGCATCTTGGATGGCAGGCAAAGGCACGGGCTGCTTCTCCAGCGAGTCAAGTATGGAGCTTAGCATTTGTTTTTATTCTGACGCTGAGAAGTTCCATCTGATTCTGTGCCAGGAGACTTATTGTCCATCCTAAGTGTCTGATTCCTTTCATTGCAGTGGGCAGTTCAGATTTCTCTTGGTAGATATCATTAAAAGTACACAGATGTTCTATAATGATATCATATGATTATATGTAACTTGAAGTGTTTGTTTTTTGGGAGTTGTCCCATGTTTGCGAAGTGTGTCCCTACGTATATTCAAAACTTTACATGGCTCATGGTATTCAGTTTCAACGTATCCAATTCACATTCTAAATCAATGTGTTTTACAATCGTAAACATACATATTATCACTATATTTAACACTGAATTGGGTTTCCCCAGCAATGAGGGATCTATTCCCAGGCTCCAAAGCGCTCAGCCTCCAGTTGGTCCACGACTCCGAAGGCCCCTCGACGTGGATCTGTTGTCCATTGGGGATGTACCTTATGAAATAACCTTAACATGGGACGGAAATATACAACAATTATGGGTTTTATAACATATGGAATCGTATGGAATTGGGGGTTTTGCAGAGAAACATCAGACAACAGGTGACTGACTTGTATTGACGTCAGAGTGAGCCTACATCCTTTTGATGCTCAGGCATCGCCACGCTCAAGTTCCTCGACACAGACTGGTGTCATGCCAGTTTGATTGTATGTGCTTGGCCGGATCTTGATACTTGTCTTTGTCAATGGACCAGTCACAAAAAGAGGGATCAAACTTGGCATGAAATTGCTTATTGTTCATGGTGAACGTTCGTTATCTTTCATTTTTATATATTTTTATCAAGTTGGTGGTTGTTGAGGGTAAACTATGAAACCATATTAAACCATATTAAACCTTATTAAACTAAACCTTCTTAAACCACTAGGAAACCCAGAGAAGGTTACGAGCGAGAAATCGGGCCGAGGTAGTGCCGTCGCCAAGGTTCCGCCAGCGAGGATTGCCAGCAAGGCAAAACCGCCGAGGGTACAGATGTCGCGATTTTTTCAATGGGAAAACATGGGAAAACATGTCTTCCATATATATATATATATGATTATATATGTATGTATATATATATATTATATATATATATGGATGATGATGACATATAACATGCCTTCCATAACATTTATTTGGATGATGATGACATATTTTGCTAACATCATTGATGATCGTATTTCCATCAATGATGATCAATGCACAATTTCCAACATTGGATTTTCGGGTTTACCATGGTGTACCTCATGAAGATGGACGAATTTGCAGGGGTGAAGATCCTAAACCCAGAGATTGGGTCCAACGCGCATTTTCAGTCACTCAAATGGCGACCTTAGGTCAGGTCATAGTCTTTAGGCTCGACAGGTTGGTGGTTTCAAAGTGCCTCTGACATTTCCTTACTCGGACAATAAACCTGAACTGATTCATATTTTTCAGGTGGATTGAAACTGCGAAACCACCCAATTTCTACGGTATTTTCAGGGGTGCCCAGGGCCCACTAATCCCCATTCTCATGGTCACTTCTCCAATCCAGCTGCCCAGTCTGCGGTTTCGTGGGTTCAGGAATTTCCACCAACCACCCAGTCGATTCACCATTTGAATGTTTCGGATATGCACACACACACATTATACACACATAATGGCTACAACCTCATTTTTTGTTGGTTCAACATGGTTCAACATGGTTCAACATGGTTCAACATGGTTCAACATGGTTCAACATGGTTCAACATGGTTCAACATGGTTCAACATGGTTCAACATGGTTCAACATGGTTCAACCTCAGAGGCAGCGCCAAAGGCGCGTCCAAAGTCTGGAGCATCTCTGGAGGTGGGGCGTGTACCCAATCTGAACCGGAACTGGGAACTCCTCACATTTTGGAAAGTCGGAAATTGGAAAGTCGGGAAAAACCATGAAAAACCATGGAAACACCACATATGGAGATTTTCCAGCCAATAGCATTTGACGGGATTGCTTTCCTCCACTCCGCAATTGGAACACGAGAGCGGTCACCAACTCCAACTCCGTGATATTCCATGGCTTGTTGCTTTGTTGTTTACATTACAAACATTACTCCATTGCTTTTCATTACTTAGTGCTTTATTATTATTGCATTATTGTTCCATTCTTATTACTGATTAATAGGATTAATGAGTACAGTATTACATTATACATATTATTCTGATTATTCTGATCACCATTAGTATGATTGATCATTAGTACAGTATCATTATACTGATTATTATCACCATTATTATCACCATTATTATTATCATTGATGGATTGACCATTATTATGATTGACCATTAGTATTGACCATTATTATCACCATTATCACCATTATCACCATTATCACCATTATCACCATTATCACCATTATCACCATTATTATTATCATTGACCATTGGTATCATTATCTCCCTTTCTATCCATTTCTGAAAAATCCCATCCGTTCCCGATGCGGGATGACGGGATGACTCAACGTCCCGCAGCAACGAGGTGCCCGAAGCGACGTCACGCAGTCCTTCACCCAGATCAAGGCCTGTGTTGAACACGAGTTGGGATCTTGGGATCTTGGGAGCTGTACCAAACGCGCATATATTACACACACATACGTATATATGAGCCACCGCAAAAACCCCGGCAATACTAAATATGTATTGGACGGACATTGGTTTATGGAAATTGATGGAAATTGTTAAAAACACACGGTAAGCGATGGGACCTTCCCAAATTAGCGATACCCCTTTTCAAGGTTATGTCATTGCATTTTTCTAATATCCATATTAGCGATACACAAATTGGACGTTGATTTCTGTGAATTAAATACAAAAAATGTAGCAGTTTCCTGCTAGCGATACCCCCCAAGTTTACCATATATCATTATTGTACAAACGTGTGGTAAGCGATGGGACCTTCCCAAATTTGTGGATGTCCTTTCCGTGAACCTAGGGTTTTCGAGATTGCTCATATATATACAGTATGTATATATATATATATAATCATGTATATATAATTATATATATATCTAATCATGTATATATAATTATATATATATTCGTATTCCTATGTATATACATATAAATCAATAAATCATAATCCATCAAACCTGGACGTTTTGACGCAGAAACCGCAGGTTTTTCTTGGCCGCAGCGCAGGAGCCCGACAAGAGCCACGAGCCGGTCACCCACCTTCCCAAGATCACCCAGCGATTCCAGGCCAAGTCGACAAATCAAACATGGAAAAATGATGAAACATGTGGGTTCCATGAATAGATTATAGATGATTATAGATGATTACAGTAATGATGATTTGATGATGATTTGATGATGATTTGATGATTTATGATATAATAGTTCTGACATGTTCTAACATGTTCGAACGGCCTTTCTATAAAATCATCCGAATCATCCATGTACTCCAATGAGTTGACCAGCAACCAAAAGCTGCATTTGGAGCAGCCCTCTTCAGGCCTTCCTCCCCATCCAAGCCTGGTAGCCCCAGTCCGCGAAGGCAGGGTAGAACAACTCGCTGGTGAAAATGGTTGGTTATTGGTGATTATATCAACTGTATATTATTAATTTATTATTATATAATGGTGATATAATCCAACTGTTTTTGGCTGGCTACTGGTGAGATTATCCAACTGTATCCTGATGCTGGAAAATTGCCAATGATTCATTTTGCCACCCTTGTTAATTGTGGATGATCGCTTCAATGGTGTGTAAAATCAGTCATTGGTCTTTCGGGGTCGGTGAACATCGCCAATTAAAATGGGATATCCTAGAAGCTGTTGGTTGATCATTTCCCCATTAAAACTGCGATTTGGGGGTGTATCACGGTAATTACGTCCCATTTTCAGGCGCACCAAAACACACACACACACCACATTGAATGCACAAAATATTGATCCATATTGTTGAGTATATTCCATGATATCCCTTTTTTGTTGGTCAACCTCCCAGTGATTTTTCCCTATTTTTCCCATGTTTTTTTGGGTGAAATCCATCATGGTGCCATCAGTTTCCCCTCGTTTTCCCATGGCCAGGGCTGGCCCGGCTCCGAAGAGTCCCCCGTCCCGGAGTCCTTCCAGGCCGAGCCAGGGCGCCGGGCCGCTGGGGAATGGATGAGGATCTCTAGGACTCCACCGATCAATAGGGTTTTTTTGGGATTTACCCTCTGGTAAACTGTTACATAACTATGGAAAGATCCACCATTTTCAATGGGAAAATCCACTATAAATCACCATTTTCAATAGCTATGTTAAATTACCAGAGGGTAACCAATGAACATAAATAATGGGATTTTTCATGGATTTTTTCACATTTAAATACATTTATATAACCAATGAAAAGAGGGATTTCATGGGGATATCACCCACGATAATTGGCACATGATTGGAGTTAAGCAACTATAATTTATGAAGGGGGATATAATGAGAATTTGATGGGTATAGACGGTATAGAATGGGGAATCTAGACTAGTTTGGAAGTTTGAGTATGAAATTTAATCGAAACTCGAATTGGGATTTAAGCAACAAACAATGGGAGACAACATGGAAAACACAACGAAACCAACAGTGGGAGGTTGCTGTGTCCAACAATGGGAGTTTTTGAAATACCATCCTTTTATTATATTGATGAAACAAATGATGATACTCCATTGAAACAACCATAAACAGCTGGTCATTCACGCCTCAAGGGATGCCTTTTATTTTTTGCTGTAGTTGTCCTAGCACGTTTTAGCAACATAATTGGAAACCATAGATCCTCGTGCAACTTCTGAGAGTGTTGATCTGTGAAGTATCTCGCAGTCCGCATGCATTGTGTCTACATATGTGGTGAAACTTGAGCGATGATTCTCGAATGTTCACCAACATTGCAGTTTGATCTCTTGGTGTTGTGTTGATTGGAGAAGTCTTCAAAGGACCAGTGAAGGTTTGGTTTCAACTGGGGCGATCTCAATCTTGCAATAAACTTCGAAATAGCTCCTCCACACATGATTCCAGTTAGTCGCAGGTTGATGATCACAACTAACGCGGTAACCCAACAACCATACCACTTTGACCCAATGTTACCATTTGGTGGGTACAAGAGCCAGAATTTGAAAGGGGGGTTGTTATAGGGTTTACTTACCATGATTTATGTGTATCGCTGTACACACACACACATATATATAAATAGGTATCACAGTATGAGCAAAGGGCACATCTGCGCCAGAGTCTATTTTTTTTTCATTTTTACATCGCATCGCTAGAGGAAATCCACGCATCAGTGCTACACTAGAATGCCCCTGCGACATTCCAGGGACGTCCAAAAACAGGGACCCCCAAATGACACCCAAATGCAGCGTGTTTTCCTACATTATGGAGGACCGGCACCGGCAGGCTCTGGATTTTCGCATTGACAATGCACTGTGAACATATTAGTCCAGCCGTCCAGCTACTGATCTTTGGAAAACCTGTTCTAATTATTACAAAAAGTCAGGTGTTCTGGTAGATGTAGGGTGCAGAAACCATCTACTTCTTTACAAATTCCGATGTTGGAATCCCAAGCCGTCCATGAGATTCCGCCAGTTTTAAGGATGAATTTCTGGGGAAACCCATTCTATTATTATCCATGTTATCCCTATTTCTGTCGATGAAATCCAGAAAAATATCCCCCATTTTGGATGCTGGTGATTCCCCAAACAGGTTGACTAAGGCTGCACCAAGTATTGCCGCCTTTCGACTGAGGACTAGCCCAAAAAGCCCTCCTCTTACGAGGCTCAGAGACCGCCATTGGTCGAGATATGGGTCATGAGGCAGCAATAAATACACCTTCCATTGGTCGTTGTTGGTATCAAACCATCCATTTTCAGGAGGTTCATGATTCTAACTGGCGATGGCTATGGCATTTGGTTAATTTTGTAATTTTGGATCTTCTCATAGCGATTTTCCGGACCATAGCTGGTTGTTGCTTTGTGCCACTACTGGCATCTCAATAAGACTAGGGCGACTAGGGTTCATCCTCTCTTGTTTTTTTCCCATCTGAAAATAGGATGCCCTACATTCTACTGCTTCATCATTCTCCATTTGACAAACAATAGCCATTCATTGAGGAATATAGCATCATATAGCCCATTTTCAGATACTGTATCAAATCATCCCTCAGTTCTTTCACCAGGCCAGGCTCAACACCCAGGCGCGGACTCTGAACTCACCGAAAAATCATTGAATTGGGATCAAGGAATCCCCCGTGATGAAAGTTAAGCTTCGAAGTTCTCTTGGAAAATGCCCTGCTTGATTTTGCTCTCAGGAGATCATAGGAGACTGGATTGATCCAAAGGTCATCTACTGTGCACCACTCTCCAATTTTGATTGATCAGTTTATTTCTCCGTGTGGAGGACTGTCCCACAGCGGCGCACCATCTTAAGTCCATCGTCTGGGTGCTAAGGATAGAATATCAGAACAGAAGCAGGATGGCAGTCGCCGACAATTCAACTCGATGTTTTTGTTTTCCATGCAGAGAGTTTTTTTCCGGGAGATTTTAGATAGAAGATTTCGGATATTTCGGTAAAATCCTTTCCATACTTCGCATTTCACAAAAACATTGCTGAACCAGCCATCCACTCAGGTCATCTGAAGGCTCTCCCCTCACGGAGCGGCAACTCTATCGCGAGGTGGAGCGAAAGCAGAAGGAGTTGGATGAGTTGAAGAGGCGATTAGAAGAAGAGCAGGCTGGAAACTTGCTGGAACATAATGAACACACACACACGTATTATACGTATATATGTAACACATGATACATATCATAAAGGTATATGATATGATATAATATAATATAATGTAATATGATATGATACAATATAATATATTACAATATAGTATGATATAACGTAATAAAATATAATATAATAACATACATGACATATATAATATAACAAACATCTAGATGCTCTGTTTTCATAGCAAACTCAGGGATTCCAGGGGTTGACTTCGACATCGTCTATTATGCCGACGACGCTATTTTAGTTTCCACGACGCCAAGAGGTCTGAACGAACTTCTTAAACATATGGAAAACTGTTCGGAAAACTATGGTTTACAAATCAACAGAGCCAAGTGCCATGTCATTACCATGAACCGTGTTGCCAACATTCACTTTCAAGATAACCCACCTTTGAACATTGCCCATGAGGCTACCTATTTCGGAAATAACTTAAACCATACAGTAGACCTGGGAAGAGAAGTTTCACAGCGCATTCAGGATACAAAGCGCACATGGAATAGGTTATCCCTGTATTGGAAGGATCCAACCACAAATAAGAAATGGCAGCTCCTCATATATGATGCAGTATGATGCAGTGATTAGGAGTAAATTGCTATAGCATGCTATAGCCTTGAAACTATACATTTGACCCAGTCGCTGCGCAAAAAGCTGGATGCCTTCCACCTGAGGGGATTGCGCAGAATTCTTAAATTGCCAACGACGTATATAGACAGGCGCAATACAAATGCAAGGGTCTATGAGCTCGCCTCTCAAGCTGCATTCCCTAATCAGCCCACCAAGAAAGTAAAACCTTTTTCACAAGAATTAGATGGGAGGCGAGCAAGGTTGGCTGGACACATTTTACGTGCGCCAAACTCCGACCTTCTCAGACAAGTCTCATGCCAGCCAGATAGCGCTGAACCCATCAATATTGGCAGGCGTCGAGTTGGACACCCTAGACAGCAGTGGTTGTTTAGGTCTAACGAAATCATCCACAATCGGATAAGCCACACAGACTATGATCGGGACCCTTTTCAATTCAATAACATTCTACAGGCAGCGAGACAAAGGGTAGTATGAGATCATGCCAAGCGCTGAAGCATTCGTATGAGTTGCAATTGTCTGCGACTGAATGCCTGGCAAGAGAAAATATAGTATAATATAACATAGTATAATTTAATATGAAATAACAAAATATACTGTAATATAATATAATATTTTGATTTAATATATTACAACTTAATATGATATAATTTACTAAAATATAATACAACAGCATATATGACATAAATACCTATAATATTATAAACTATGTGGTTTAATATTATGTATAATAAAAATATATTCATACAATTTAATATTTGCATATATTATCATACAACATAATATAATAAAATATACAGTAAAAATATGATATGAAATATAACTTATTTTCATATAATATAATGTGTTCATATAATATATATATATATATTCACATCATATAATATGTTCATATAATATAATACAATATAATCATACGATATAATATATTCATTTAGTATAATATGTTCATACAGAATAATGTATTCATTTAATATAGTATATTCATTATAATAAAACATTTTCACATATAACAATATAGTCGTATAAAATGATTTATTTATATATCATAGTGTATTCACATAAAATATAATTTATTCATGTAATATAATTTATTCATAAACACTAATATATTCATATAGTAGACTATATTCATGCAATATAATATATTAATATATAATATAATATATTCATATAATATAATATATTCACTCAATATGATATAATCATATAAGATAAACTATTACCATAACATAAACAATTCATATACTATAATATATTCATAATTTAATATATTCATATAATATAATATATTCACTCAATATGATATAATCATATAAGATAAACTATTACCATAACATAAACAATTCATATACTATAATATATTCATAATTTAATATATTCATATAATATAATATATTCACTCAATATGATATAATCATATAAGATAAAATATTACTATAACATAAACAAATCATATACAATAATATATTTATGATTTAATATATTCATATAACACATCAAAATAATAGTTTATTTTAATTTAATTTAATATAGTATAACCTAATATAATACAGTATAACATAACATAACATAATATGATATATTATGACATATGATATATGATTTATGATTTATGGTATGATATGATATCATATACATACCTACACCAATCTGATTGAATCGGTGTCTATGGCCTTTGCATACCTGTTGCACACCTGATTTCTAGATTTGGAGAAACAGTCTCTGGCCAGAACCACATCAGCAGTTTTTGCTCCGTAGCTTCTAACTTTGACCATTCCGTCCACAACGTTTTTGAAAGCAGTCAGATGAGATGGTCAGAGCATGTCACAAATCTAACCAAAGCATACCCAAGAGAAGGCTGTGTACTAGACCATCTGGCTGTGAACTCAGATGTGAGGGCGATTAACACACCATCAATAGTGGCGAGTCATACCTCATGTTGATGTTGGTCACTTGCCAAGCACACATGCACACAGAGACACACACACACATATACACCACCAAGTCCATCTATCAAACGATTTCCAGGAGAGTTGTTCAGTCGTAGTCATCCCGTTTCAAAGCAAAAAGAAGAAGTGGTTGGAGTTGCCTTGGTTGCGGCCGAAGGTAAAAGCAGAAAAGAGAGAGGACGAAGTGTCTCTCGTCTTGAGGGATTCTTAGTGAGACTCATCAACCCATCAACTCACCCTTGAGGGGTTCATCATGGATCACGTAGAGAAGCGTATTGCAGGACATTCATTTTCTCAACACAAAACAGGTTAGGTCTAGTGTTTTGTTTGGGTCAATTACTTCCAACAAAGGGCTATGATCCAGTGAAATCCACATGAATTCACCATGTCCAATGGGGAATTCATCTTGCCAAAAGGATGCCAACGGTCTCCTCAAAAAGGGATTTCAACCAAGGTCGTCCCTCCAAAGACGTCGGCAGAATACCTGGGAGTGGCAGCTAGGTGCCACGGCACTGTGCTGTATGTGTTTCTGGTGAGAATGGCATCAAAAATGAAGAGATTTTTTGTACCTCAAAATAAGTTTTATTGTAGGGAAACTGATGATCAACCATGAGATAAAATGAATTCGCCATTCATATCCATTTTTTTTGAAGTCTCCTCCATTTTGTGCAAAGACACACCCAGTCGTCGTTGCGAGTCGTTGACGGCTTGCCAGACCAGCAGCGAAACGAATGGCTTCCGATGCTCGTGGAGGCGAGACTCTTCTAGTATACTCAGAGTTACTCGATGGCCATTTCAGGAACCTAAACTGGAGGTACCTACTAAATTTCAGGGGTTACGTCACCAAATATGGCTTTATCGAAGGAAGTTTAGAAGTCAAACTTTCGACAAAATGGACAGATGAAGCAGCCCCAGGTGGGAAGAGACAGAAGAGAAACAGTCAGAAGAGAAGAAGTCAGAAGAGAAAGACTCAGTAGAGAGAAATCAAGGTGCACGAAAAGGTAGAAGAGTCACGAAACGCTGTGTTTTTCCAATGTTTTGTGGTCCCGGAGGGTTGAAAAGTAGGCTCGCTAAAGCGGCGGGAGGAGAGATCAAAAAATGCACGCCGTTGTGGCGCGAAGCAGATTTGGAAGTCAAAATGCTAAAAACAACGCATTTTCGGAGCACTCTTGGAAGTTGAGATGTCGAAAAAGTGCACGCCGTTGTGGTGCGAAGCATATTTCGACGTCAACATGTGAGAACAATATCACCTTGGGACTACTTTTGGACGTTGAGCCGTCGAAAGAAAGTTAGTTAGTTCGTTCGTTCGTTCGTTAGTTAGTTAGTTGGTTAGTTAGTTAGTTGGTTGGTTGGTTAGTTAGTTAGTTAGTTAGTTGGTTAGTTGGTTAGTTGGTTAGTTGGTTAGTTGGTTAGTTGGTTGGTTGGTTAGTTAGTTAGTTAGTTAGATAGTTAGATAGTTGGTTAGTTGGTTAGTTGGTTAGTTGGTTAGTTGGTTGGTTGGTTGGTTAGTTAGTTGGTTAGTTGGTTAGTTAGATAGATAGTTAGATAGTTAGTTAGTTAGCTAGCTAGTTAGTTAATTAATTTAGTTCAGTTTAATGTAGTTTAGTTTAATAGTTTAATTTAGTTTAGTTCAGTCTAGTATAGTTAGTTTAGTTTAGTTCAGCGTAGTTTAGTTTAGTTAGTTAGATAGACAGATAGACAGCTAGATTGATAGCCAGATTAGATCGATAGATGGGTGGATGGATAGCTAGATAGCTACATAGCTAGATAGCTAGATAGCTAGATAGCTAGATAGCTAGATAGCTAGATAGCTAGATAGCTAGATAGCTAGATAGATAGATAGATAGACAGATAGACAGATAGATAGATAGATAAATAGATAAATAGATAAATAGATAAATAGATAAATAGGTCGATATAGATAGATGTAGATAGATGTAGATAGATAGGTCGATCGATCGATAGATAGATAGGCGGACGGATAGATAGAAAGATAGATCGACAGACAGATCAGCAGATAGAACGATAGAGGGACGTATGGACAGATAGATAGAAAGTTAGATTGATAGCCAGACAGGGAGATAGCACGAGAGAAAGAAAGATTAAAAAGTAGATAGTTAGATAGACAGAAAGATAGACAGAACAATGGACAGATAGATAGAACGATGGGCAGATAGATAGACAGACAGATAGATAGATAGACAGCCTCAGACAGACAGATGGATGGTCAGATAGATACATAGACATATAGATAGACAGATAGACAGATAGGTCATAGATAGACAGATAGATGGATAGATAGACCGATAGACAGATAGACAGTAGACAGGTAGATAGAAAGATAGACGGACGGACAGACAGGCAGATAGATAGACAGATAGATAGATAGAAAGACTAAAGAGGGAAAAAAGATGAAAAAAGATGCATTGACAGTTCGATAGTTTGTGACAGACAGATGGACAGAAGGATAGATAGAACGATAGATTGATAGACAACATGGTTGGACATGCAGATAGGCCTTACCTTAGATAAACAAATAGAATCAAATAGATAGACCAAAAGAAAAATGAATGAATACGTGAGTTCACCAAGAAGATCAACAGAAAGTGGCAGTCAAACATCGACTCTCCAACCACTTGTCACTCCATCATCGACACTCCAACAACTCAATCTTTCCTATAGATTCCTATAGTGTTCCTATCTTTGAACTTCCGCCACTGCCTTGCGCGGTACTACTGGTATGGCACAGTACCTCCATTTTAGGGTCCTGAAATTCCCACTGATATACCGGTGGATCCTCCGGTATTAAAATGTACCCTCTGGTACTACATAGGGCCACTGGGGATGGATCAGCACGATGAAACCAGTTTTTAAATAAACACACATCCGTTTTTGATGTGAACTACGGGGTAGTATGGTTTTGTTCCATAGTCAGATAACGCGCATTTGGATCGCATTGATCCATCTTCAAAAGTGCTGCAACATGATTTTGTTCCTGCCGGGGTGGATCTACATGGTGGATACCCCAAAATGACAATAGATAAAACATATTATTATTAAAACATGATGATGATTAAATGATAAACTTCAGCCACATGTAGTTTGACAGGAGGTTCCCCCATTTTCACACCCGCAGGATGAACGAGGGAGGTTGCTCCACCAGGCCAGGGGCGGGTGGTGCGTTTCCATTTCCAGGTTTGTTTGCGGCGATCTGTTGATGGTTTAGTACTAACTACTAACGGACACCGTGTCTGTTTGTTCAGAAGTACATATACGACCATATGTATATATATGTATATATATATATTATATAGATATATTGTACATTTATACACAACCTTTGGTGCCAGACCAGCCAAAAATCCAATTTTTGGATGTCTCCACCTCTGCCATGGCTATTTCCTGAGGTCTCCTTGGCATTGGCTCAGACCAGGAGCTCCCTTAGCAATGGACGGGTCCAGGCATGGAACCTCCTCCGGTCACAAAAATGAGCCATGTGTGACTCATTTCTTACCTGAAAGATCCTGAAAGTAAGAGTTATCCATGGAGATTTCCTTGTCCTTTCGCCATCCCGAATTTGGGAAGCTCCTCTTCTGGCCAGGTCCGGAAGTCCCTGGATCAGATGCAGATGGAGTGGTGCTGGCTGCCTTGAGATCCACAGATTGGACGACTGTTGGTGGATGTTGATGATGTTGGTGGATGTTGATCCCCAGGGACGACTGAGAATATTTGAAAAGGGGGGTTGAAATGGTTGAAGCATGTTGAAACCACCAATCGACTATACTTGTCACATTTTATCACCCAGAGTTCGGAGATGAGAACTTCGGTTGAGAATTGTTCATAGATTCTGGCGTCTGACCAGTATCCTGTGGCAGGAACCAAGAACTTCAATCCCAAGTTGGTCAGTTGGAGCTAACCTCAAGTGGGTTTTGATGGTTTTGCAGATCCTGCGGTGCCTCAAAGATGGGAGGGATGAAGCCAACCCCCTCCACTCACATGCAACCTCCGATACTTTTCTTAATAAGATATACATGGTCCTCCTCCCCCTCTCTCTCTCTCTCTCTCTAAGTACTGGCAAAAATCAATATCGCTCAAGTGACTGAAGTGATCACAAGGATTTGGTTTTAAATAAGGACTATATCGTTTTCTCCCCTTTTCTCATCTTTCCTCCAACTCTGGAGCTGACTGATTCTCGCCTCCAGCTGGCCTCAGGAAAGCGAACTTCAGAACGAACGGGGCGTCTCTACTGAGCTGCGCCATGTCACTGAAGAGTTGAAGCAGAAGGTGGCAGCCCCGTTGCCCCGTTGCTGGCAATTTTCGCGCGCAAAACCCCCCATGAAACCCCACGAAAAGGTAAGAACATGCCGGTAAAATGTCGATGTTATCCCTCCTTCTTACTGTAGTTTGGATACAGGCATGAAACCAAACCAATGAACCACTACTTGGATTTTCAGAAGAGGATGTTATAAATTCGTATAACCATGGCTATAGAACCCTTTAGATGGGGAACATGCCCACCATCACCATGGTTGATTAGCAACTTAGTATGTGAATGTATGTGATGTATGTGGAACTGCTCGCCCAAACAGGTGGTCAAAATAGAGAAAGAGTCTGCGAACATCTCCGCAGACGTCTTGCGGCTGCAAGAGCAGGCTAGGGTCTACATTGATTCAACCAATAGGAACGGGGAAGACACTTCATTGACCCAGTCACAAATGGGTATGGGTCAATACCTATAGATACATTTTTAGTGGAATGAACATCCATTTACCAGCTATTTTGATGTTCACCAGGGGTACAAGGTTTTGACACACTGCCAAATGAAAAATGGCTTAAAAGATGAACAACTTGGCTCGTCAAAGATGTTGTTAGCTCGTGATTTCGGTCTGTCGGGATGTTCGCCGTGAAGACAGGAAGAACTGGCACAACGAAGTCCTTTGGAAGAGGCGTTGCAGGAGAAGTTCGTCCCGTGATTTTGGCAAGAATCTGTTGACTTCCAATTGATGAACCAATCTCACCATATCTCATCCAAGTTTGAGGTCAAGGTTTTTTTCTCCCAAATCCAGGTGTTGGTTTTCTCCCATTTGGTGACTTTCCCCAATGTGTTTGTTGCTCAAGGGAAGCATCTTCTTGGAAAGCCATTGGCAATTGTCCTGGGCAGGAGTTGCAGGAAACCTTACAAGGTGAGCGGCAGAAATTGCTGGATGCCCATGAAAAGATGAAGACCTTCCAACAGGAGGCTTGGATGGTTTGCTGTAGGTTTGAAACCCAATGATGAGGACAGTTCTTATGGTGATTTTTGATGCTGAGAAGACAGAATTTCCTCCACCAGAAACCTTTTGACAGTGATTCAGGAGGTAGGTTATTTCAAATCGTAGCCACACATGCAGATGTATATGATTATATATTATATATATATATTTTATATAATTATATATCTATAATACATATATATATATTTTTCCTTCCGGCACATTGTAGCGTTCTGCTGCGGCCATCATGCTGTGCAAATTCTAGTGCGGCTGGCTCATCCGTTTGCAAAGTCAGCACCCACATAATCGCCAAAATCCTGGCAGTTCATGGCTTTACACTGCTGCAGGAAGGCTTCAGGCACCCCATGCGCCGGGGTCTGCTTGCAAGAGTCAAAGGAACGGATGAAAGCTTCAGCCATGCTTTTGCAAAATGCCGGAGCGTACTCCTTGAGAATCGTGGTCTTCCATGCCCCGACTGGTCTTTCCCAATCGCATGAGCTTTCGGTAGCTCACGGCGGACACGATTTCTGTGCAGGTCAAGGATGAGCTCTGGCATATTGACAACTAATAAGTGTGTGGGCTTCGGGGCAAAAGAGCCCATGAGCCCCTGTGCAAATCGAATTTTCTGTACATGATCCATGGCCAACAAAGTACGAACCAATGGGAGGCGCCAAATAGAGGCCTTCTCAGGAGCGTCTTCTGGTTCTGCAGGGTGCTCCAGGATCCCGAAGCCATCGCAGAGAGCAAGCTCCAGAATTGCCCAAAGAGCAAAGCAGAGAAGAGTGTTACCCATGATGAGTCGAAGAGCTTCACGTAAAGTGGTCGCGTCGTACCCCCAAAGATGTTCCACATCCCGGATGATCCTGGGGCCCTGCTTCTGTGACTCATCAAGGACTGGCCCTCGACCATGTTTCGCAGGGCGGGCCCCCTACAAAGGCTAGCGCGTAGCCAGCTTTGATTGCTTCAATCCAATATTCCCTTGTGGCCGGGTTGGATGCGTCGCCCCATTGGGTGTCGACTATGATATCAAGAGATACAACGTGAATCACATAATCTGGTCGCAGGGCTGCAAACTGCTCCATGAAGTACTGCACGTCTCCCACCCTGCGTCGACCAGTATATGCGTGCAAAAGCACACGATGTCGTCCCACCATCCTTGGGCACTTTGCGACACCAGACTGTCGGATGTGCGCTTCAATTTCCGCACAACGTTGCTCATGCTCTGACATCGTAGTCGGTCTCTTCCTGTGTCCTTCTTGACTCTCCAGGAAACGCCAATGCGCAGGATCGATCAGCTTATTGAAGGTGTCCCGCAAGTTAATCAGGTCAATCTGAAAGACTTCCGCATCGTTCGCCTCAAAGTGATTCACAAAGTGCTGGATCGTCCCGCAAAAATCAGTCCAAGACATCGCATGCTGTTCCACAAAGCCGCGGATCTCCTGGTCCAAATTTTCCTCCTGGAACTGCTCCGTCACAAACTGATACAAACTGCACAATGAAGTCATAGAATCCTTCATGGTAAACAATAGTATCGCGACGTCTGGGCTCTTGTGGTCGAGGTCCCAAGGCCTGAAGTGGAGGCAGGACGCGATCGTGCACCTTCTCCAATCTCACATCGGCTTGCGAACCAGCACCTGGCCCCACATCACACGCCATATTTGCACTTTCCAAACCCGTGCGACATCGTTCAGAATAGTACAAGTGCGCTTTCATCTTGGAATGCGTGTGGAAGTACTTGAGGCAAAATGGGCAGGTGGGGCTGTCAAAGAGAGAACGGAGCCTGGAAACGTGTGAGTGCGCTTTGCACATGTGGGCAGCTTCTCCAGCACGTGAGCGGCACCTGACTTGACATTGAAGGCATCCAAAATGACCTCTGTTTCCTGGTTCCTGTGAGGCTTCTCGACTCATAGCGGGTAGGTCAGGGCATATATGTCATTATCATGCATGATCTATGCATACATGTATAATATGTATACACATCCGTTTTACATACATATTGCTAAATCGCACTGCTATTGACCCGTGGATCTGTTGTGACATCCACATGTCCGACTGTTGGCATCTCTTGCAGGCAGCACAGAATCGTATCCAACTACAGGAAAGCCGGAAGAGACTTGAGGACTTCGAGTTGGAGACAAAGCGCAACATGGAGGATTTCATGGATTGGGCGATTTCCAGTTTTTTGGCAAAGCTTTTTGTAATTTTTGGTCACCCCCCAAAGAAGTGATGGATTCATATGGGCCTTCCTAAAATATCTAAAATATGCGTACCCCAAACCGTTGGTTTTCCCATTGATAATCGCAAAAAACTTGGATGATTGTGCTCCCCGGTTGTAGGAAACCTCCATATGCCAGTCGTACCTGTGCAAGTCACCGTGGCCATCGACAGGAGAAAGAGCTGGATCTACGCACTGCCAGGGCTGAGGCATGGTCAAACATGTCCCAAAGTGCTTTGATTGGACCTCATTATGTGCGCAACTATCATATCATGAATCATATCATATCATATCAAATCATATCACATCAAATCATATCATATCATACATTCCACTACATGACGTTATTGACATGACATTACATCACATTACATTATATTACATTGTATTACGTTGTATTACATTGACCCACACATATATGTTAGAAAATTACATTATATATACATAACTGGGAATCACCATTAACGAACCATTTCGTGATGTTTTTGACAAAGCACTGGGTCACGGCAAAAACACCTGGAACCAACCAGAGTCTAAACCACCCAACTTTCATTTTTTTTGCGAGTCATTCAACACATTTTTTTTCTCTTAGAAGAATCACATCTTCTCTTGATTTGCCATGTCACCATTTCTCAATGGCCATGTCAGCATCATTCAAGGGGGTGAAAAAGTCACCTGCCGGAATACAGTAAATGACAAGTTCCATATTGTTGGTTATAGATTCCATGGAGCTTCGAATCTTTGGTAAAATCCTATTTTTCCAGCTATTTCTGTTGGTGAGATCCCTTTTTATATCATCATTGTTTGTTGGTCAAATTCTGCCATATTATGCCATCCCTATTACTGATGGTCAAATCCCATTGAACTGCTTAAATCCCATTAAATCCCATTAAATCCCTTTTTTTGATGGTTAACATATGTTCAATCCCGATGTCCCTTGGCCATGTTTGCATCATTTCCAGCCT
The DNA here is from genome assembly GCA_947184155.2 of Cladocopium goreaui. Taxonomy (NCBI): domain Eukaryota; class Dinophyceae; order Suessiales; family Symbiodiniaceae; genus Cladocopium; species Cladocopium goreaui. The sequence goes on along the minus strand of CAMXCT020005135.1, from coordinate 197,441 downwards.
CGACTCGCCTCGACGAAATGACAGGGCCGCAGCGCCGCGGCGGAGCGGAACCGGAGGACGTCGGAACTGGAGGAGGATCTCATGGCGCTGCGCAACGAAACGAAGGCACAGAGGGGGATCTTATATGGGTATGGATCAATACCTATTAATACCATTTTTAGTGGGATGAACATCCATTTACCAGCTTTTTTGATGTTCACCAGGGGTACAAGGTTTTGACACACTGCCATATGTATATTCCATTATATTCCAATATCATATGTATATTATAAATAGTATCACAATATCCCAATCATTATCCCACTTCTTTTTTTTTGTTGTTTTGTTTGTGGAACAACATGATACTGGAAATTACATTGGGATAATGATTGGGATATTATGATACTATTTATAATATACATATGAATTTATATGGGATAATGATAGTGGAATAATATTCCATTATATGATGGACATGCTAAATCCCACTAGATCCTCATTATGTCAGAATATCCCCCGTGCGGATATATGTTTTTTTCCCTGAAAATGGGGAACATTGTAGAGCTTCGCACACCGGCGATGCCATAAGGGTTATGTATAGTAGTGTGAGTGTTGGTGTTGTTCATGTGCTCTGGCGTGCGCGCAGGTGCAGAGCACAGTGCGATGTTCTTTTCATATCGTAGCTTGTAACCATCTTACCACACATCTTTTTGTCGCGTTTTTTGTGCTTGTTCCTCTTGTTCTTGTTGTTCTTGTTCTTGTTGTCCTTGTTGTTCTTCTTCTTCTTCTTCTTGTAGTAGTAGTAGTAGTAGTAGTAGGAGTAGGAGTAGTAGTAGTAGTAGTAGTAGTAGTAGTAGTAGAAGTAGAAGTAGTAGAAGTAGTAGTAGTAGTAGTAGGAGTAGGAGTAGGAGTAAGAGTAGGAGCAGCAGCAGCAGCAGCAGTTGTAGTCGTGGTCGTGGTCGTGGTCGTGGTCGTGGTCGTGGTCGTGGTCGTGGTCGTGGTCGTCGTCGTGGTCATTGTGGTGGTGGTGGTGGTGGTGGTGGTGGTGGTTGTTGTTGTTGTTGCCCCTGCAGCTTTTTTCTCAGTCTGGCAGTGGCCGAAAATCATCAAAGGTGGTGTTTTCGCGTTTAAAAAACACTGTAAATACAGATGTTTTTTTCGCCTCGGAAGTCTAAAACCACGTAAATACGATGTTTTTTTTCCTTCTGGTAGAAAAAAGCATAGTATTTTCATGTATTTACAGTGCTTTTGTGGCTACTTCCATGCCAAAGGCGCAAAACGCTGTAAATTACAGTGTTTTGGCTCTTGGCACGCACCAAAAAACAGCAACCACGCCAAAAAGTGCCCATGACCTCCAAAAAGCATCTTGTAATTTAAGCCCACCCCAGACCCGGAAAAAAGTGAAAACAGCACCAGCCTGAAGGATTTGAGGGGGGGTCGGCGGCAGAGGCCTGCCCTTGGTAGCTAAAGCTAAGCTGCAGCTACCACAGAGCACGGCATCGCCGGATTTTAGAGCTGACGCTCATCGTCGACTCCGCCGGATTACTTGACCTTCGATTTCATTGCAGGGTGGGCTTAAAAGCTATTGAATGAGGACCTGCTTCAGAAATATATTCCTCATGTTTTTTTGAACATATTCATGGAATCATGGAATCGGAACTTTGTTGGAAATCGGCGGCTATTTCTAGGAGCAAGTGTGGGGAAGGCTTGTTCCCGACAGCTCCTGCGAAGGGTTTTTCCTAAAGAATTGCTGCCAATTTCAACTTTCCACTTCGTGTAAAAGCGCCTCTGTGTAAAGACTTCTCTGTGTAAAAGCTTCTGCGTGTAAAAACTTCTTTGTGTAAAGGCTTCTCTGTGTAAAAGCTTCTGTGTGAAAAGGCTTCTTTGTGTAAAGGCTTCTCTGTGCGTGTAAAAGCTTCTGCGTGTCAAAGCTTCTCTGTGTAAAGATTTCTCTGTGTAAAAACTTCTGTGTGTAAAAGCTTTCGTGTGTAAAAACCCTCTGCGTAAAGACTTCTCTGTGAAATAGTTTCTGTGTGTTAAAGCTCTCTGTGTAAAGACTTCTTTGTATAACAGCGTCTGTGTGCAACAGCTTCTGTGTGTAAACGCCCTTGTGTGTAAAAACTCGTCTGTGTAAAGGCTTCTCTGTTCAAAAGCTTCTGTGTGAAAAAAAATTGTTTGTAAAAACTTCTCTGTGTATTCACCTCTCTGTGTTAAAACTTCTGTGTGTGAAAACTTCCGTGTGTAAAAGCTCTCTGTGTAAAGACTTCTTTGCGTAAAAGTTTCTGTTTGTAAACGCGCCTGTGTGATAAAGCTCTCTGTGTAAAGACTTCTCTTTGTAACAGCGTCTGTGTGTAACAGCTTCTGTGTGCAAACGCGTCTGTGTGTAAAAACTCTCTGTGTATTCACTTCTCTGTGCAAAAGCTTCTGTGCGTAAAAGTTCCTCTGTGATACACGTTTGTGTGCAAAAACTCCTTTGTGTAAAGACTTCTCTGTGTAAACGCTTCTGTGTGTAAATCTCCTCTGTGTAAAGACTTCTCTCTGTGTAAAAGCGTCTGCGTGTAAAAACCCGTCTGTATGAAGACTTCTCTGTGTAAAAACCTCTGTGTGTAAAAACTTTGTGTCTAAGAACCGCTCTATGTAAAGACTTCTCTGTAGCCCCTGTGTGTGTAAAAACATGTAAAAACTCCTCACCAGCAGCATTCATCATCATAATTTCTTGTGTGCTATCTTTTCGTCTCCTCCCTCCAGCTTTCTTTCGGGCCACACTGTCGTCTAGTTTCAATCTGTAACGTCGTTTCTCGTTGAAAAATGCCAAGAACATGTGAAAGCATCGCTCGTTTTAAAAATTGAACATAAACAGCGCCCAAAGTCGCCTGTTTAATGCCTTTTCTTACGCATCTTTAATGCCTTTTATTCGTATGTTTTTTTTGCCTTTTTTTTTACTCCTTTTCTTGCGCCTTTGAGCCGTTTTTTTTCCACAGCTTCTTTTGCGCCTTTTTTCGTCCTTTCTACGCCTTTTTTACGTCCTTCTTACGCCCTTTTAACGTCTTTTGTATCGTTTTTTTTTGTTTTTGTTTGGAATGCTGATGTATGGTTTTTTTTGCACCTGTTCTTATGCCTTTTGGCGCCTTTTCCTCCGTCTTTTTTTTAACGTTTTTTTTTTTTAACGCCCTTTTTCCGCTTTTCTTACGCCTTTTGGCGCTTTTTCCATCCTTTTCCTCCGTTTTCTTTCCTTTTTTTGACGATTGTTTTTTACGGCCTTTTTAACCCTTTTTATTTTTTTAAAAAAAATCTTACGCCGTTTGGTGCCGTTTCCTCATTTTTTTTCATTTTTTCACGCGTGTTTTTTTACGGCCTTTTTTATGCATTTTCTTACGCCAAAACACAGTGTAAATTACAGCATTTTTTGGTGGGTTGATCGCATTTTTGCAATGTCAAGAAAACGTGGAAGGCACGAAACGCAGTAAATAGCGGTGTTTTGGCCACTTTTGGACGCTGAAACGCTGGTATTTACGCATTTTTTTGCCCGTGACGGTGGCCAAACCCCTGTAAATTACAGCATTTTTTTTACACTTGTTGAACCGATTGTTTGTCTTGATGAACGCAAAACATGCTGGTATTTACGCGTTTTTCAAAAAATCAAAGATCGTGACGTGAATGAAACCTTGTAAGTAACAATGTTTTAGCCACTTGCGAGGACTAATGGTATTGCCGCAAAATTCTGTAAATTATTCAAACAAAAACAATGGAGGCAAACGTAAAACACGCGTAGAACAAGGCATATTAAAAGGGCGTTTAAAAAAAAAACGCATAAAAAAACAACCGGGAAAATCGGCTAATAAAATCAACAATATGCAAATTTTCAATAAAGCGGCAAAATCAATCTCCAGAGAACCGTAAAAAGACGTTATAGAGACCTAAAAAGACGTCCTTTCTGAAACCCTGAGAAAATCCCTAACGTCCTTTCTGACATGCTATGTCTTTGTGATGCCTCCGAAATGGCAAAGCACGTCGTCGTCGTCGTTGTTGTTGCTGCACAAACAGAAACCTGTAATCCTTGAATATCCTTGACGCGCTCCCCCTTGCATCAGACGGGGTCGGCAGATACTTACCCAGATTCGTGGTTATTTTGAATATGTTCTGTTTTTGAAGATCCGAACTCAAGTTACCCTGAGCTGAAGTGACCATTTTGGAAGCTGACACTGGATTTGACAAGTATGATGAAGGAATTGAATGATGGGTCGGACATCGTGAAATACTTGGAGGTTCAGGTTGATATTTTTATGAGATTTTACTGACTTCTCAGCGTGATGAACTGCAGAGCAAAATTGCAGGAGCTGCAGCGAGCAGCCAAAGACAACCAAAGGCAAGACCCCCAGAGGTCGGAGGTCTCGTGTGAAGAGAACGGACTTCAAGGGAATTCACTTCAACTTGACTTGTTTCGAATCCGTTCAACCCTTTGCAAAGCTGAGGCAAATTCTTTGAACCTGCTGTCTCCTTTTGTAATCCTTTTGACTTTTGGCACATGTTAATCAAGAGAGTTCCCCCTTCAGCAGCTTACTGTAAAAGTGGACGTTCGAATGTCAACTCAGGCTTCTTCTCCGAAGCAGTTTCGAGGCTTGCTCTGGTTGGGAAGGATTTTACTGATAGAGCTGCTGCATTCTGCGTCATGTTCTGTACGGAGCCTTGCATAAGGTAGACTCAGGACTCAGGACTCAGAACGCTTTGTGAGATGATGTGTTGCCAACATTGATCAGACATTCGGGTCAGACTCTAAAACTCAACGAGAATCATCAGAATATGATAGAATCTGTTCATATCATATCTTTTGTTACTTTTTTTTTCCAAACCAGTGAGGCAACCACCGATCTTGGTCATCTGTACCTAATATTGACGGGCGAGCCTTGGCTCAGACGTGGCACAGCTGCTGCCTTCAAGTTTTGCTCCAGTTCGCTGCTCAGTTCACAGTATCACCCTGGCGTCGATCCGATCCCGCCATAGATGAAATCCTCCCCTGAATTGATTTTGAATTGGGCTCAATGGGGATACCCCCTGGTCATGAAAAACCAGAGTTTACACATCCGGGATTGACATTACGCATCTTTTTTCGGTTTCAAGGATTTTAGACCACTCACCAAGTGATTCCGCACAGAGCTCAGGCGTAGCGAAGAGCTGGGGCAAAACAGTCAAGAGGAGATGCCATTCGCGATGCGTTGCCGGAGTGTGAGTGGGATGGCTATTTTGGGTGCCAAGGAAAAGGTGGATAACTATGGAATACTATATGGAATACTAATTCCATATAATATAGTATACTGTTCCATATAGTATTTCACTTAGGACGTGTTTGGCACATGTTTCGTAAATTGGTTGGGAAACGTTTGCGAAATGTCAAGATCTCAGCTGGTCTCCAGGGCTTGGGGCGGCAGCTTGCTGCGCAAGAGGAGAAGGTCGCTGGGGATCACTGGGGCAATGGATGTTTCATCCGTAGGATACCATTGGACATTAACATATATTAACGGTGTGGATAACGGAGTGATACCATGGTATACCTACTCTATCCTACTCGAGTCCTAGATGTCTTATGTCTTAGATTGCTGTGAACTTGATGTTTGACACTAGGGTGTATATGTGCATGACATGAAGAGACGCTTTGAGATCCGCGGGACCCCAATTACTGTGGCTTGCAGCGTTGCAGGATGGGAGCAGTAAATCTTATACAATCGCAACGGAACACCTATATGCTGCTGGTACATACACACACATACATACATACATACGTACGTACGTACATACATACATACCTACATACATACATACATACCTACATACCTACATACCTACATGCCTACATGCCTACATACCTACATACCTACATACCTACATACCTACATACCTACATACCTACATACCTACATACCTACATACCTACATACCTACATACCTACATACCTACATCCCTACATCCCTACATCCCTACATCCCTACATCCCTACATGCATGCATGCATGCATGCATGCATGCATGCATGCATACATGCATACATGCATACATGCATACATGCATACATGCATACATGCATACATGCATACATGCATACATGCATGCATACATCCCTACATACCTACATACCTACATACCTACACACCTACATACCTACATACCTACATACCTACATACCTGCATGCATACATGCATACATGCATACATGCATACATGCATACATGCATACCTGCATGCATGCATGCATGCATGCATGCATACATACATATATATACTTAATTATATGTATACATATTATATATATATTGTCAACCCAAAATGAGTTGCTTTGCCGCAAGTGCTGCGGCCCCTAGGGCCTTAGGACCTTCAATTTACGCAACTTTGAATGGGGTGCCCGGTAGACATGGCTGGCGCAGGTGAAGGCAGCCTTTACCCGAGCCTCTGATGCCGAGAGGGACTTTGCCTCCGAGAAGCAGGGACACCCAACCCATCTCACAGTTGATCTGAAGACAAATCCCTCTTGATGGATAGAAGATACTCATTGTATCTCATTGTTTTATATATCCCAAACATTGTGGATGTCCTCGTAGTTGCAGGTTTCTTGAGGGGGCCAACAGTAGTTTAGGCTTTCATGCTTTCATATGATGACTATCGACAGAAATACGTTGTTTGGACTTATCGATTCTTACAGTGCTTGGTCGACATTTGATCAAGATGCATAGACCAGCAGAAATCAGACGTCATGGCGGAGCATGCATCATTTGTCATGATATCAGCAGTCTCGGGTTCTATGGAGCTCCGCCTACCTGTCCCATCATTCCAAGTGAGATTCTAGGCTGCTAGAAGAGCAATGAAGAGCTTCAAGTTGAATCTCAAGTATTTCAAATGAAGTCCATCAGGTGGGTCACTGCACACCCTTCCAGCCCTGCACAACACCTGGCTTGCCAGGTTCACTTGCCAAAGATTGCGAGAGGCGCAGTGGGCACATCGAAAAGACGCCTTGCACCATTACATTGCAACTCTGGGAATTGCGTGGCAGCACATTTCATGATCAGAATTTGACTCAGTACCAGGATTTTACCGGGATTTTTCCATATGTTCCATATTTTTCCAGGATTTTACCATAAATAGTATCAGCCAATTTTAGTAGATGCCCTTGGTCCCGCTATCGGGCGTCGCTTGTGGAGGAGCTCCGAGAAATGAGGCACAAGCTCGACTCTGAGGTTCGTTCGCCGATTTCAGGGGTGGTTGGAAGACATGGAGGGATTTACCAGTGGAAAAAAATGGACAGACCATGAAAGATCGAAGAATTACTGGAGGTTACTATGTTGAATGTTGGTTCGAAGGGGACTTACACTCTATGTAGACTCTAAGACTCTAAACGCCAGGCTTACCCAACAAAAAAAGAGAATGAACCCACATTTCTCTCCGAATTTCTCTCCACATTTTTGCCACCTGAGGCTACCCCCCGGCCAGGTCATTGTCCAAAGATCCAAGGCCGCTGCTCAAGAGGTGTTGCTGGAAACACACAGGCGATGGGCGATGGAGACCCGGGGGTCGGAGGATTTTCCCAGTCGGGGGCATGATCATCAATCCATTAGAGATTGATTCACCAACATAGACGGACCATAAGCGACAAACCAGCACCATGGGACTCGACCCCACAGGGATTTTGGGATGTACAGTCCCATCGGACGGCCACCGTGAGCAACCCTGCAGGTGTCTGAGGATTGTCCAAATATTTACTGTAAAGTTGAGCCATGAAAACATATTAAAAATACCACCATCCCATCTCATAAATTAGGATAAATTAGGTAGTAAGTCCCTATATTAACCAATCGACCAGGAGTTTTTTGCTTTTTCAATTGTAGGGTTATCCATGTTAATATCCTATATGTACTGATATCAATGTAAATCAACTAGACATGTCTATATCATGTTAACTCTTTGCACCATCCCCAAGAATGAAGCTGTTTTGGGATGGTTTGCAACGTCCTACCCCGACATCTCTTTGTAGGTTTAGATCCCCAGGGCCCGAGGGCCTCATGACCCGAGGATGGAACGGCAAACTTTGGAGGTGCGGTGCTGAAGCTTGGTGAAGCCGAAAAAACAGCAGAACCTCAAGCGAGCTTACCACAAGTGATGCATAGATAATCATGGATAATCATAGATTATAGATTATGAATGATTATGATTCATGGTTATTTGGGAAATGACTCTGACTCGACCCTACATTTTAGGCCGGTAAATTACACTTTGTCCCGCTGTGGAAGAAAGTGGACATCATCGCGGGGCTCCACCCCAGACACTAAACATAAGCTACGTCAGCCAGTGCTGGCCCGGGTTGGAAGTACTCTAAAGCTGGCATGTGGAACTGCCTCTGGATTGCCACTCCATGCTGTCAGCTACAAATATGCTATAACTACAAAAGCTGTCACTCAAAATAGGCGGCGGCTGCAACATCCTGGTTTCAAAAGGCCAAAACTGATTTCAATGAAAGAAACCCATTCAGAAACGATGAAATTTCTTTAGCCATGATTTCTTAGGTGGACAGAAGGACAGTTCGGATCCTGTTCGGTTTCCAACACATTTTTCGATCATTTTCGCGCAGGAGCAATTGGCGATGGTTCGTTGCAGAAGTGAAGAAACACAGGACTCTCCAGGATTCTCCAGGTCGTCCCAGTCAAGAAAACGCGCCTCAAAACAGCAGCATTGAGGTCATTGAAACCCTAATATGTATGTGTATATATTTGATATCCATTGAATGTATAATATTGTCTAATATTGTCTATTTACATACATGACATTGTATATTTATATATTGTGTATATAATTGTATATATATATACACATATATATATATATTATAATTGGTATAACTATCTACGCATAAACTGTACATTGGCTTCAAAAAATACTTACTTTGGGTCGCTCCGAGCCGGCAGGAAGCCTGTGCGGCTCGGGAGGCCATGCGGTGTGCAGAGGCGCACCTTTGGGATTTATAAAGCATATATTTGGGGATGGGTCAAAACCCTGGTACCTAGTGAACCCCAAAATAGCTGGTAAATGGATGTTCATCCCACTAAAAATGTATCTATAGGTATTATATCCATTTGAGATAGTCTATGATGTATAAGAAATCAGATTTTTTTCCAAACAAGAATTGGGATAGTCTATGATTTGGGATATAATATGATATAAGTGGTAATTATAAAGCATCAGATTTGGAATCTAGGATTGGGATGAATCGTGGATGATGCGATTCTATACCTCCGATGATCTCATCATAGCTGGGGATGACACCATGGGTGATTGGGGTTATTGGGGTTCTCGGGACTAGAACTTGAGGTATCCATACTTTTGTTACTCAAACAAAAGGTATATTCAAGGGTGAGTATATAGAAGTATCATAATATATCCTTTTATATCAGAATTATAGGATATTATAGGTATACTATGGTATACTGTCACATGTCGTTAATCTTCTTGGGACCGAAGTGGATCTGAAGTGGATCCCCAGGTGCAGGCGCAGCTCTTTGCCCAAGCCGAAATGTCGGAGTCGCGGAAGGAGGCGAATCCCATGGACACTGGACGGACTGACCTATGACTTCATCGACCGAAAATATATGAAAATATGGGTTTTAACATAGCCCATTCCTGTTGAAAATATGAAACACTATGATAGTATCATATCGTGAATACACATATATATATATATACATATTTCTATTACATATGTATATGATATATATATACGTATGATACATATATATATGATACATACATATATATATATATATGATACATATATCATATATCAGATCTATGCATGCGCATCCCATGCATGCGCATCCCATGCAGAATATCTCCATTTCTTTTAATCATCAGGTCACAACGTGCCTTGAGCCAATCCCCATGTCAAAGTCAAACATCCCCATTGCCAGAGTCAATCAACCTTTATATATATATATACATATTTACATACAGTACAGGATACGTATACAAGAGGCAGAAAGAAAAGACTTCTGTGTTTTTTTTCTCCACTGCTTTGCGTACATCATTTTTGCTACTATATAGCACATGAGTCCTGTGTAAAGAACACGTTCATGTTGAGATGCAGAGAGAGCAGTGGCAAAAAAAATGCCAGCAGTAGCTGGAACTATAAGCAGCATGCTCCGATGCATTGACTCGCCACTCAGCACAAGTTGAACACGTTCTGGCACCTTCGGTGCGGGTGTTTTTTTTTTGCAAGCGCATTCCATAGAGGTTGGTAACTGTCCCATTTTGGGTATATTGGACATCACCTTATAGCAGCCATTATAGACCATATACCTAATGGTTGGGTGATGTTCAATGGAGACATTTAATGACCCATGTTCCATGTTCAATTTGCCAATTAATCTTTTAGAAGACCCACGTTTGAATGTCTCTGAACGAAGCCTTCAACCATTGCGGTTCATGCAGGTGGCACAACTTCGTGCAGAGTTGGCTATGAGCCGTGCTTCTGAGGCTGGTCATTTGGGAAATCATGGGATCTACCATGCAATGAGAGGGTTTTCTGCTCCACTGAGACAGTTTTGCTTTGGTGGTTTCTTGGTTCATGCAACATAAACAGATGTACATAGCTGTAAAAAAAACATGTTTTTTGAACCACAAGGATAAGATCATACCAAATCTTACAGCAAGACCATGGGAGATTGTACCGTTTACCGATTCATCCTTAAATGTCTTAAATGGAGGTTTCCTGAAATGGGGGTACTCCTAAATTATCCATTTGAATAGGATTTTCCATTATAAACCTGCCATTTTGGGGATAAGCGCCCTGCATTTGCCAGATGTCTTCAGTCAGATCCCCACGACTTTGGCGAAGTCCAGTGCAAGAGGACTTCGCCAAATGCAGCGACGCAATGGCAGACGAGAAGGGCATTGCCCTGGCAATCACCATGTTTGAACCACGAGAAATAACCATGTTGATTGGTTGTTAAGGATGATACTTGGTTTAATGGGGATTACTAGATTACTGAATCCCCTTAGTAAGGAAAGCCTGGTTTCATTGGAATATGAATCACTTTCCGTCGATTTGAGCGAAACTTTCTCATGGGTGCAGCAGGAATCCTCCTGTGTCGTTTCAAGGACTCATTGACTCATGCCCTGATCCATGCTTCTATGGGGAGTGCCAGGTTCTCAAAGAAAAGCGGATGAGAAAACATTAGATTTGTTTTCAAATGTAAAAATATCAGATTAAGAGGGTGATTCACGAGATTTCACGAGGCTACTGTAGGAACCATTTTGGATTTTTTCTCTTCTCTCGATTTTGGCAGTTCTTTGACAGTTTTCTTAAAATGATACGAGGTCTTCTTAAAATTGAGTCATCCCCAAGTCACCATGGATTTTCATACTTTAAAGTTGTATCATTTGATCTACCTGAATCTACCTTGGATGATTTGGGGATATCCCCATGACTTAGGAAACCTCCATCTCCGAGGTGCGGAGCAAGAGCAACGGCTATGGCGCCGACTCCGTGAATTCCAGCTGGGATTCCATCAAGGCCTGGGTCATAGGACCCTGAAAAAACCTTTGAAGACTCTGAAAAACGTGAAAAAAAACAAGCATGATTCAGAATCCAGGTAAAAAAAGTTGTTAATTGTTGTTGAATCATGGATGATTCAGAAAAGAAGTACAGCAATCCCAATCCACTCCTGTGAATCTCCACAGGTTCGTGCGCAACGCGGCGAGAGGTGATGGCCTCAGAGGTGGTTTTTCACAAGGGGGAACTTCATCAACAAAGATGGGCATCAAACCTTTGGAAATCAACGTGTTAGTACAATGACATATATATATATATATATACGGCAAATGCCTGGGTTTTGCCCGGACCCGCAATGACAACGGGCGACGCATCATCATCATCATCATCATCATCATCAACATCATCAAACCCTTATTGACGATCTTCAATGAATGTAGAAGTTTAACGGGGGTGGGAGAATTAAACCCTTATTGGAGATCTTCAATGAATGTAGAAGTTTAACGGGGGTGGGAGAATTAAACCCTCATCGAAGATCTTCAATGAATGTAGAAGTTTAACGAGGGTGGGAGAATTAAACCCTTATTGAAGATCTTCAATGAATGTAGAAGTTTAACGGGGGTGGGAGAATTAAACCCTTATTGGAGATCTTCAATGAATGTAGAAGTTTAACGGGGGTGGGAGAATTAAACCCTTATCGAAGATCTTCAATGAATGTAGAAGTTTAACGGGGGTGGGAGAATTAAACCCTTATTGAAGATCTTCAATGAATGTAGAAGTTTAACGGGGGTGGGAGAATTAAACCCTTATTGAAGATCTTCAATGAATGTAGAAGTTTAACGAGGGTGGGAGAATTAAACCCTTATTGAAGATCTTCAATGAATGTAGAAGTTTAACGGGGGTGGGAGTTTAATATTCCCTAATATCTTTGTTGATCTTCCCAATTGAATGTAAAGTTTAATGGGGGTGGGAGTTTAATATTCCCTAATACCGTTTTTATTTTTCCCTTAGGAATTTCGGGTGTTTTGGCATTTTTTTTATATAGTCCCTAGTACCTTTGTTGTTTTCCCCATAGGAATTTAAGGTTTAACGGGGGTGGGAGTTTAATATTCCCTAATATCTTTGTTGATCTTCCTAATTGAATGTTAAGTTTCACGATTTGAGGGTTTAAAATTTCCTAGTACCTTTGTTGTTTTTCCCATAGGAATTTCAAATGTTATGCCGTTTTTGTTTTTCCCATAGGAATTTCGAGTGTTTTGACCTTGTTTGTTTAATAGTCCCTAGTACCTGTGTTATTTTCCCCATAGGAATTACGGTAATTTGCAACATCATTTGTTTGTGAATGGGAAACCTCTACGCTGCAACGCCTGGGCAGAACCCAGGCGTTGCGCGTATATATATATATAACAGTAAATATATAGTTAAAATAGTTATATACTAAAATTATAACTATACATAACAATATCATATAATGTTTTGCATAATATGTGTACATAGGTGTATATTGTATACTATTATATAATTATTATATACAGGTGTAGACATATCATGATAAGATATCATAAGATGTTATGAAACACTGCACTATGTTATACTATAGTATATATTGTATGACGCGGTATAATATTCCTTTATTTCATAATATAGGATTATCATATTTAATGTTAAATGATATTTTACATTATGTTATGTTATGGTTATTATAGTTTAACATGATATGATTTAATATAACGCAAAGTAGTATAGTGTATCCATGTACAACTGTTCCAGGAAGACCTCGGACGTATCCACATGCTGGATGTATAACTGCAGATGTATCCACATGTTTACTGGTTAAGTGTAAACATGTGTAAACTGTTGGATATTGTTGGATAACTACGATACATCCTGGATGTTATTCTCAATTATTTATTCTCAATTGAGATCTATGGATGCCGTGCATCTTACTGCACCCGAGGTATGTGACCTTGCTCCAAAGCAGCTCTGGTGCTGTGGCTTCTCTGCTAAAGCAGGCGGGAGTGTCAGAGGAGAGGAGGAACAGGTGCTGTGCAGCACCGATTATATACATATAATCATATAATATAAATATATATGGGTGTGTCTGAAAATGCAGTGTATCTCTTTTCAATGGCAAGTTCAATATCTTTCAATAGGGAAAATGATGAACGATCAGACTTCTCATTTTCAAATACCCATAGCCCAACTGGTTCCTGGATCACGGCTAGGTTCGAAGGTTGGACGATGCTCATCGAACGCTCAGTGGTGGCTGGAACTGCCCAGTTTCTGGGGGCTCGATGTTTTATGGGTCGGGGCTGGGCACAAAAATTGAAGGATCGCACATCAGTAGCGTCGAAATCGTCGAAGTCTCAGGCAGAAATGCGGTGCTCGCCAGCCCCTCAGAAGTCTCCAGTGAATTGCGCCTGTTGTTTCGATCTTTGTTTCACCGTTTCACTGTTTCACCAACTGGGTGTGATCTCTTTCGTTGGGATTGATGCCACCAAGACTTGGCTTTGTCTCCAGGCAGCAACCCCTGCACAGCTACGTGCCGTTCGAGCACTGGAGAAGCAGACCAGCATGTGCAAAGCTTGGTCTTGTGCATGGATGACTTGAACTTCCAGCGATAGCAGAGATGCTTTGATCTCCGGAACAGGTACAGTATTTGGAATTTCTTGACGTTGGCGTTCCAACATTCATCGGGGCTAACTTCTTCTTGGGGTCTATTATACAGCATAGGCCAGGCATAGGAGGTACCTTAGACATCCTTAGACTGGCAATGGAAGGCCGAGCTGTCTCTGGAAAGTATTTCAATTTTGATTGACGTGGAAAGTGGCAGATGCTAATCATTGATCAACGTGGCAGCACTGCATCAGGCTTGAGCGTACGAACCAGGAGTCCGGTTCTTGGGATTGTTGGTCTTTTTGCTCTTGTTGTCTGAAACAGGGCCGATATCCCGTAAATTCAAGTTTTTTCCTGGCTGTAGTGGCAAGCAACATACATTTGGTCTGTTGCTTGTATAGAATTATACTGATACTAGATAATGATATATGTTACCAATGTTATGTAACATTTATGCACTGTATACGCACACATTATTTTTTTTGGTTTTCAGAGGCCCACATGTTTTGCTTCATGTCTCTACAACCAGGCCATTGAAAAGTCCAGATCTGAGGTGGACAGCTTCCATCGGTATCTCCTTGGAGGACCGGGACCTCGTCATGGCTTTGGGACCAAGCATCTTGGGGACATACGAAAACCATAATGGGAGGATATAATGGGGATATAATATGATATGATATGTCTCTCTCTATACAGAACTAACATGTATTGATATGATTGATATCCATTTTTTATATATGCTATACTTATTGTAGTGTTTGGCGTTGTGCTGAAATGGGGAAATGGTGGCAAACCACTGGATGCTGGGGTGCCCTATTTTTGGACACACCAAGGGTGAGAGCACAAACACATGTTGTGTGTTTTTTTTTGCATATAACATGTGTTTTTCCCCATTTTGTTGGGAGGTATTTTTTTGGGGATTCCCTAACTTGTCCTCGTCAATCAACTGAAGAATGTTTGCGATGCTGGTGGGAGTTTGCGTTAAGGAGATGGGCACGCAAGAGGGGTTCATATGTTCTGCAACTTTTGGATGAATAAGACCAAGAAGACGTGGGTCAAGCTGCAAGGAAAAACCTCTGGGACAATACTGGTTGCTGTTTTCAAATGTTTTTTCTTTTCCAGCCTGCTGGTACCTGGGATGATGATCCAATTGGCTATCAACTCACATATCCTGGGAGATTGAATCCATCAACCAGAATGCAGTTCCGTTTGATCCTGGAAGGATGCCCTCTTTTCAGTGAACAGATTTGCAGGGGCCCGGCCATGCCATGGAAAGCAAGGTCAGTGCTTTGGGTATCTTAGATGCTCCCAGATACATCCAGATACTACTTTTAGATACTTATAGACTTATTGTAGAGAAGCATGATTTGCATGGAAATTCCTGACCATGCCGATGTTGGAGTCGATCACATTTTGACATTTTGCTTCAGGAGATTGAAGACAGCAGGCAGGGAGGATTTTGTGGGCGGAAAGGTGGAAGCCTTCAACGGTGACCTGTCAGTTGAGTCTTTCGTCGACCGTCGACCTGGAAGGCAGAGCATCAATGGCTTCTCAGCACTTGGCGATGATGAGGCACCTCCACCTCAGGCAAAAAAGCCATGGTTTGCTGCAACATCTCCGAATTTCCCTATAGCCAATCAGTGACTGTGCTCATTCCGCGAAAAATGAATGGGCCAATGGGCTGATACCTTTTGAAATCTTGTTCCGGGGTTGATCTCAAAGAAAGTAATTAGTGCAACTGCTTTCGCATGATGCTCCAATCCATGGAAACATTTCAAGGGACATTTGCCTTTCAGAACATGTGATTACTGTACATGGATCTGAAATTATCCGGTCCAATCCCCCTAAACGTTTGGATTTTGTCAATGTTTCTTGACCAAGACAATTCTTTTCTCCCAATGAAATATACAACTGCGCTCGTTCTTTGGTTTCCCCCTTCCCCCCTTGTTTGAAACAGTCACAGTCCCATAAAGAGTTTGGACTTCAGGTCACAGCTTCAGAACGTGGTGCCGTCATGGTCAAGATGCTGCGTAGAACAGAGACATGGCAGTGACGGCGACACACCTGGGGCTACAGAGTTTCTTCCAGTCTTGGGATAGGCAAAAACTGATCACTTTCCTGTTGGGATGGATCACCTGAACTTGAATTGTCCATGATTTTCCATGTTTTTTCATGTTTTTTTCCATGATGTTCTACTCTTCTATCTGATTCCACCCATCTCCAGGTTGATTCTTGTGTTTCAGCATGGCAACGCCAAGCAACTGGTGTTTTCTTCCCAGCCCAGGAAGGCAGATTGGAGAGGTGCCAGCTATCGGGTTTGATCAGAAGAGATCCAAGAATTTCATGGGATTCCCAGAACAGGACTGGATGATTCTTGTCATAGCAAGTTGGGGATGTTTCCGTATTTTGAATATGGGGCTATGTATCCAAATTATTGTCGATCTTATCCCTCCAATTTTTTGCTGATCAGAGTGATCAGAGGCTTCGATGATGTTCAATTCGTCCATGTTTGGACTTGTAAAAAAACAACGTCAGAAAAAACATGTTGAATACAGTATACAATTGTTGTAGAACTCTTCTCTCTCATCCCAATTTCTGGTTGCCCAAAGAAATGGACATCCCATCCCCATTCCCTGGACCAAGGCTGCAGGAGCGGCTCCAGCGTCTTCTGAGTAACCCGCCTGGGTGGCCCAGTGGCTATGGCTTTTCATTGGAAGATAGGTTGTAAAATCATCTCAGTGGTCATGGTGTATCATTGAAGTTTTTTTTTTGTTTGACTACCTAATTTTGAGCCATCCCCTGGTTGGAGAAATGGGGGACCTGGACCTGGTTGTTGGGGAGACCTCGGCCGCAGGATGTCTTGACGCGGAGGTGATGGGGGCGCCTTGGGATTTTGGGACAGAAGTGATCTCTCAACGACCACAAGTACGGTGGTAAACCAGGAACAAACCTTCCCATTCACCAACCAATTGAGGGTCCTTTAAATCATCCGAAGTAACGGCTAAATATACCGTATGCCGTATACCCGATAATAAACATCTATTGGAGATGGTTTATGATTGGCTTTACCACATTATACCACATGGCTTGCATCTTCTGTTTTTGGAGGCTCCGGAGCAGGGACCGTTGACACACTGAAGTAGTTGATGTGAAGAACCACTGAGTAGGTGGGCATGTGGCAGATACAATTTAAGAACTGAGAATCATCGACCAATTCACATCCGCTATCAAGCGACAAAGTCTTGCATACTTGCGCAGCTGTGAGATGCAAAAGTTGTTCACAGTTACATATTCGTATATTTGTGCAGCAATAGACTGAACCAGACTGACCTCTATCCATTGCAAGAGGCTTCGTGGCTCCTGAAGCAATGAGAGGACATAAGCTGTGAGCATCCTGCTGGGGTACTTGGCTGAGTCGAAAGTGGACGTGATAACAACTGCACGATAGCAATTGCTAGTGTGCGTTCAGGAACGTGCAGTAGTTCCTTGAGTTTGGTATCCTGCTGCAGTGCAGCTATTCAAATCCAAGAGTTGAAAGCCGAACGCCATTCATTGACAGTCCATTTCAGGAACAAAACATGACAAAACAGATCAAACAGGATGGGCCCCTAGTAGCCCTCTCCAATTTTCACAAACTTGTTTGGGCAGATTCCCTTTCCAGACATCCCTGATGTTTGGTGGGGGGTCAGCTCCATAGGCCGTTGGAAGTGACATTGCCAGAGATGGTTTCCAAGCGGGTTTTACAATCAATTTAAATAATTTGGGTTTGTCTATGGTTTGTCTGAAAATAGGATACTGTACCGCTTGAAATTTTCGACAGCCTGGCCAGGATTCACCACACTGATGGATAAAGCCGCAGGATGATTGACGTATTCAAACTTGGCATGTTTGCGGGGTTAACTGACAGGGGGCCCACACACCAAGTGAACAGGCCATTTTGGGGGGTATACCTATGTATATTTGATTTATATTTATATATTATATATACACCCAATTTTTGAGACATACCCATTTATCTCGATATTTATGGATATTATTAATGGTAGATTATCATGATACACCTTGGAAATGAGCTACTGGAAATGTGATTCGATCATCCTTCGCCAGTAGCTTCCATTTTATGGAACTGCTGCTGTCAGTTGGTGTCTGTGACATTATACGAGTACGAGATCAAGGGCTATTGTAGATATCATGTGATACTTGTACTAATGTGATGCAATTTAGATTTTTCAGGAGAAATTAAAACCATCCGAGATAATTTCTTACAGTACGTGGCTATAGTTGGTGTAGGTTTGAATTGTAGTTTGTCCAGCATGAACCGGAGAGAAACTTTCGCAGTCTGGTAACTTGGTTCCATTCATTGGAGCCTTTTGCATGATGGCGACTTTTTGGAACGAAGCTGAAAGGACGTTTCTATCAATTCTTCCTGAGATGCGTGGGGGTTGGGGGCCTGCCAAGCGGCATTGATGAGTCACAGATGGAAGAGAACTTGGGACTGTGCTATCTCTGCCTCCCATCGCTCATGATCTCGTGCTGGTACCTTACTGGAAGTCAGGAAGTGGGCTTTGCTTACCACCCTGGCAGAAGTGGACCAAGCAACGCAAAGCTCGTGCTTTCTGGTCATCCATGCATTGTGTTTCTGCGCCATTCTGTGCTGTTTCGTGGCAATTCCGGTTGGTTGAAGCTCTTACCAATAACAGTTTGGGATTGGACTGTCGCGCAGTTGGACCTACTCTAGAGTGTGATGCAAATCCACGAATTGATCAGTGATAGGTCTGATTGGTGGGAATATCAAGTAGTTTACTTGTATTTGCTACTGAAATGCCAAAGTCTATCACAAGAGTCTGTCACATGAGCATCCTGAAGACTGGATACAGCAGCACCTCGCAAATGTAAAATTTCTTCAAGGCAAAGGGAGAAACCATGCGTTTCAGATGAAAGAATCTACTTTCTCTAGACTTTTCAGCCAGAAACGCAGAAATCCAATTGATTTCTTGAAATTCACCTCGCTATTGAGGTGCGTTTCACAGATAATGCGGACCATTTTGGTTTTCTCCAAGGCCCCTCCAGCAGAGGCGAAAGCTGCCAGATTGGTTCCCATGGCTTTCGCAAATAATTCACTCCTCTCTTAATCAATCTTAATTACATAATATTATATAATATTATATATAATATGTATATATATATAATATGTATATATATATAATATGTATATATATAATATGTATATATATAATATGTATATATATATATATGTATATACAATTAATACACCAAACTATACCAACCACTTCCCCAAATGACTTGATAAAGCGGTGGATTCATATTGATTCATTGCTGAAACCTCAGATAGGCAAGTGGAGAAGTAAATGAAGTTTCCCGAACAAACCCATGTATGCTTACCAGGTGAGCCAGCAAACTCACAGACATCCATGGGAAGTGCGATGAAATCCGAAATTCCTGATACAAAAACATTGATGACATGAAGTCTAACACGGTTTCTTGGGTACAAGAGACCACCTAGTTTGCATTCTCAAGATGTTGAACATTTATCGAAATCCGACACGTCCATCTCTATACAGTAAATGAGGTGGTTATGATAAAATTGGGCCGAGGGGCCCGAAGATAGGCCACCTTAGGGTATGACTGTTCTGCTGGAAAGGCTTCGCAGGCTTCGGTTCTGCTGGACCCACTACAGTCACTTGCCCAGAAGCTCTCGTTTGATCGTCGGCAGGGGAAAAAAGGGTGTTACTGCCAGATCCGCCAGACAAGCCCCAGTCTGCAGATGGGCTTGTGAAGAAAACATTCGGAATGGCCATTTGAATCACGGTTCTGTGATGGCTAACTCTTTTGGGAGCTCCCACATTATACTGTACCCTGACATGAGAGCACGAACACAGCATCAGAGTGCAGTCAACACATGAACACCAATGAGCCCTGACCATTTGCAACACTGAAGGTAGCATGTGGTGAAGAAATATAGAAACTACCAGGATTAGAGAATATGTGGGTTTCTTGCATTTTCTGTGATGCTCATGGATCCAAGTGCATAGATGCTGGAATTTAACAATTCCGGAAACTGGCCATGCAACAACAACTTTTCATACACCCAACAATTCGATCAGCCAAGATGTTGGTTTTGCCAATCTTGGGCAAGCAAGCCTGCCGATGGAGCACGCGCGCACTTGGTCAGATGCTCAGTCACATCTTGGATCAGAAACTTGCAGGCTTGGTCTGCCTCAAATTGAGAGCAAGTATTGCCACTTGACTTTAACTTAAGGGAAGAATTAGGATAATTGCCATATTTGATGGCAAGAACGGGACAACAACATGTTTCCCATGTATATATTGTTTTATATCGCATTATATTATATTACATTGCATTGCATTGTATTGCATTATATTGCATTATATCACATTATATTACATTATATTATATTAGTTATTATTTTATATTTATTGTATCATATTATATTACATTATATCATATAATGTTACATTATATTACATTATATTACATTATATTACATTATATTATATTTTGTCATGTTATACTATATTGTATTATAGTATATTATATTACAATATATCATAAAATATTATATATACTATATTTCTTACATTTATATCATATTATATATCATATTATGGTTTCTAATGTTTTATTATGTTATGTTATGTTAGATTGTCTGGTCATTGTATTATTATTATATTATATTGTATTATGTTATATTATATTATATTATATTAAATTGTATCATATTACACACAGACCCCGAGGTTTGCCCAAGCCCAGAATAGCGTAAATACCAGGGAATTCTGTACGACGTCAAACAACGGGAAGGATTTTATGTTCAATTCTTATGTTGCTAGGGTGTTAACCAGAACATGTTGCTTCTTCATATCATATAGCCAGAACATGTTGCTTCTACATATCGCATGGAATTAACCATACACAGCTGCATACAGTCATTGGGGTTTCTTATAGGGTTTTAAGAAGATATGAAAATCCATCGGCCCCATGAAACAATTAACCATACAGTCATTAAGGTTTCTTATAGGGTTTCAAGAAGATATCAAAATAATGATAAAAATGATAATAGTAATCATCATCATCGTCATCATCATCGTCATCTTGGCTTGCCCGGACGCTCGTTGCGAGTCCGGGCAAACCTCAGGGTCTTGCCCAAATATTATATTGTATGCGTTTGACAAAAATATATTGTATTATATTATATTGAATGATATTGTATTATATTATATTATGGTATTTTATTTTTTATTATAATAGATTGTCTTGTCATTGTATTATATTTTATTCTATTATACTATGTTATATTATATTATTATATTATACTATTATATTATATTATATTATATCATATTATATTGTATGTATTAGAAACAACATATATTATATTATATTATGTCATATTTTGTTATATTATATTATGGTATGTTATGTTATATTATACTAGATTGTCTTGTCATAGTATAATATCATATTATACTATGTTATATTACATAATATATTATAATATAATATAATATGATATGATATGATATTATGGTATGTTATGCTATATTATATTAGATTGTCTTGTCGTTGTATTATGTCATATTTTATTATGTTATATCATGCTATATTATCTTATATCATGGCATGTTATGTTATATCATATTAGACTGTCTTGTCATTGTACTATATTATATCATTTTATTATATTATAGCACACTATATTATAATATATTATGATGTATTATTATATTGTTTTAGATGATATATATTTTTATTATATTAGACTGTCTTGTCATTGTATTACTGCATATTTTATTATGTTATATCATTTTATTTATTTTTATTGCATATAATAAACATGTTCCCATCGCCCTAATGATTCCTGTGGCCAGGTGCACGTGCTGCCTCCAGCAGCCCCTTGGGCTTCGTGGGGCTGGGGAAGATTGGCAGCGGAATGGTCACCAACCTCACCAAGGTGCTGGGGAATCTGGAATTTGATGACAGATGTCACAGTAGCTGAGAGTAATGGTTAGTAGTTGGTAGAAGTAAGAGTTCTGGAATGATATAATTCCATAGATATAGTGTATATGATATATGATCAGAAATAAGAGGAAGAACTACGAAGACGAAGGAATCATAGATTGGGGGTATCAGCTTCAGTTCATCTAATATCATCCATTTACATCCACTTGCAGAGCTATCAAATATGATCGAACTGAAATCCATGCTAGTCACAGATTTGGATGAAGGTAGACTTTGCAGAACCCACCAAAATTCTAGCATAAGTATAAACACACATATATATATATATGTAACCTATGGTTTCCTGGGAACAAATCATTAAATCAACCCAATGAAAGTCATGTTTGTTGCTACTTCTATCGCCAAGTCATGGGATTCCCATGGGGATTCCCATGGGATTCCACGCCAGGCCGGTGAGTCCTTGCTGGTCTTTGACCGCGACCAGGCTGCAGTGAAAGGCGCTGAAGCCTTGGGGGCCAAAGGTGGCAAGAGCACTGCTGAGGCGAAGAATCTGTGATGCTTGTGATGCTGTGATGGCTGTTGCTGGTTGATGAGGCTTGAGATTGGCTAATCTGATTGGTTTGAGATTTAAGCCATGCCAAAATATCCTGCAGAAATCATGGGTGTCGGTGAACATTCAGGGTACCCCCAGCATGGGTTTGGGGCGTTAAAATTTCACCTGTGCCTACATGAGCTAAACTGTGGTGGAATATTATGGCCACCCAAACTGTTGGGTGCAAGTGGAAAGACGTTTTGACTTGGCCTTTGGGTGATAGCCTGCTATTTATGGATTGAGATCAGCAGAAGCCCCAGTCCAGAAATAGACCATGAAACTGTGCTTTCCTGGCATCCACCCTTCCATTCCTTTGTTAATCCATCCCTCGCTTTATGAATCTTTCAATACTATTGGGAGACAGCGCTTGTATTATGATGTGATAGACCCCTACATTTTCACAGGTTGGGGATGTTTCGGGGAGATCCCTCCATCCACCGAGAAGTTGGCACGAACCGACCTGGACAGGTTGGTCAGAGCTGCTCTGTGGTCTTCTCGGCTCTACCTGATGACAGCATCTTGCGTGCAGTGACGAATGAGTTGCTACCAGCACTCCAAAGCCAAGGAGGAGGTGGGAAAATGCAGGTTCTGGGCTTGGATATTTTCTATGATTCCCCAATCCAACAACAGCCATCAAGAGGATCATGACATGTCGAGGCCCCGGGGATACACCACATGATACTACATACTCTCTTGTGAACGCTGGCAATGGGAGAGGCTTTTGAGAATATCAATATCACCATATATCACCTATGCCTACGTTGATTTCGAGGGGTGTTTGCAGTGCCATGTTTCTTTCTCATCACAAAGTAATCTTAAGTCTTGATAGATTTGATAAGATCCGCTCTACGTTGAAACTGTTCTATATTTGAAATGCCACTGATCATCCATTTGTTTGGATTTGTCCATTCTAAACCACCCAGCTACTGGGGATATTCCCCATGACTCTGGGAAACCTCCACTTTTTTGGGGGAGGCATACTTGTGGCCTGCGTGAGCTGGGTAACCTTGCCATCTTTCCATGGTCGAAGTTTTTGAAGCCCCATTCGGTTTGTCGAATGTGGGGAGCGCCGCCCGATTCATCTCATGGTTTTTCAACCCACCAGTGGCTTGGCTTTCCCCAGAAAAAGTAGTGATTAAAATGGGGGTATATCCCATTTCCAGACAGACAGAAATAGTTGTAGTTAGTTTTATATCGTATTATATCCCCATTAAATCTGATTCAAATCATACGGCTTGTGGCGAAATTCCATCCTATATCTGAACTATTATACTCAATTACAATATATATATATAATATATATACATATGTAATATTATATATATGTATATATATATATATCTTCATGACAGAACAATTTGCGCAGGTGCCATCCATGTGTCCTGCTCCACGGTCTCTCCCAACATCTCCCGAGAACTGGCTGAGGAGAAACAAGGAAAATGATGGAAAATGGTCCAAAAATCCAATGGTTTAGACACTTTATTAAATTTATGTGTTCTTTTCATGTGAAAAAATGGCACTTTTTTATGGATTCTAGTGGGGCGCTAGTGTTATTGCCTCAATGATTGAACTGAATTGAACATCAGCAGCAAAGATGACTGCTGTTTTCCAGGGGCCTGAATCACCACAGCAAATGTAGAAATAGATTGTGTCAATCCCAAAATTGGCATATTTTGGGGCTTACCAGTTCAGTGGGAATTTTGTGGTCACCCTGGTAGAGCCAAAACGCTGCGGAAGTGCCTCCGATATTCCCAGAATTACTATGATAATGGCAAGTATTTGGCAAGTATTTGGATGTGTTTGGTGAGCCCTCCAGATTCGATTTGCATTCGCTCTCCATTTGCCCGGCATCGCCATCCCATTGGCATTTGATCATCGGTCATGGGTCGATGGTTGAGACGGTTGAGACGGTTGAGGCAGGGCTGCAGGAGCACTCCAAACGACAAGTCGGCTTCGTGTCTGCTCCTGTCTTTGCCCGACCTGATGGGATGAGACGAGGAGAAGCCACATTCCCTGCTGCTTGATGCGGCATAGATGCTGAAGATGGAAAGATATGGGAAGATCATGTTGTTTAATATTGTTTAATATTGTTTATACTATTTTTATTTTCTATTTTCGGCGTCAAACTTTGAACATCTTTGAACCCCTGATTGTCGTCACGACGTTTAGGGCGAGGGCATTGACATGTCTTTTTTGTCATGTTTGGGCTTATAGGCTCAAAACTGGAATGCCCCCTAAAGGGAGCGTTAGGTGCAATAAGTGTAAAATAGGTGAGCCTGTCGAAGGCGATTCGTGGTGCATTGGCTGCTCAGGACTAGACGTCTCTCAAGAGCTCCTTAAGCAACGCTGGTTTCAACCGGGCGTGCGAAAGGTAGCCGAGGAGACGATCTTGAACGCGGCGAGACTAGTCCGAGCTTTCGCCAATCTAGATCGGAATCTGGGGAGTAGCTCAGCTGGCTCCGGCCCTGCTGTGGCTGCAGGGAGAGAGGCTGGACGAAGATCCGTGCCACCTCCCCCTCCAGTACCCGATCGTAGACCACGGTCGCGGGAGAGATCGAGGAGCCGGAGGCGTAGAGAGGAGAGATCACCTTTGCGGCGGTCAATAAAGGCTCAGGAGCTTTACCCAAAGGTCAGGGCACAACCACCCGCTGAGGCTGAACAAGAGGAGGAATACACAGAGGAGTCTGACGAGGAAGAGGCAAGAGAAGAGGACCCTCCGCGTGAGGAAGCACCTGTTGAGGTGAAACAGGAGGCAGGGCAGCGCCGGCCAGCTGAACCTGCAGGCCCTCCACCGGGGCACCATTCATCAAGACGCAGTCACAAAAAGAAGAAGAGGACAAGAGGAGGACGAAAGCATCAGAGACACTACAGAGAGGCCACAGAACCTTTCCGACGCAGTCACAGACGTCTGAAGGGAAACGTCCTGGACCTGGCAACATCGGCCAGGGAAGGGCTCGAGAGAAGGATTTGAAGGGGGTGTCAACCCCCCATTTAGGTGGGAGAGATGGAATTTCCACCTATACCGCCTGCCACGGAGGGAGTCGAAGAGGGGGAACCCCCGCATTTTCCTTCTCCCGACGATATCCGAGAAAACCTTCGACGGCAGCCCAAACCTATGGTAGCCACAACATACAATTTAGCAGAAGCCGAGTTCTGGCGCCATTGGCATGTACCAGCTGGCTCTGTCATCGTATTCCCTGGAGGCTACATAGAGGAGTCAAGCAGTGCAGAGTGCGCTGTCGTGGTCAAGGAAAAGGATGCTACAGAGAACGGCATCTGGCTCACGGTCAAGTGTTTGGGCTGCTCAGTGAAGGAGTTTCAGAAGACCTTCATAGATCGCTTCAAGCGAGGAAAGACAAAAATACATCTCTGCTATGGGGAGACGACGAGGTGTCCTTTTATTTTGGACGAGTGCCTCCATCTGGATCGGTTCACATGGCATCCCCCGGGGGAATTTGCAGAAAAATGGTTGAGTGCAGCTTCAAAGAAGGCCGTTGCAGAGGGTGTCAAAGCCGCGCTGGCCGAGTTGGAGGCCGAGTCAAGGCAAGCGCCCCCTGCTGGCCCAGACACGAGATTGGAAGAGAGGTTGCAGAAGTTAAAAGAACGCTCCGGGCGAAAAGTCACCTTCGCTGGGGACGGCACGGCGCGACCTCCTGCACTCAGGGGCGATGGCACGCGGGCGACTTGCCCGGGTGGAACTGGGCCAGTTGTGGCAAACTCCACACCTGCGCCCTTGAAGCTGAAGGATCTATCTCAGGTGAAGACCGAGGACGTGGATTTGATATCAGTATCAGAGGAGAGCCAAGAGAAGAGCAAGAAGAAGAAAAAGAAGAAGAGGATCAAAACGGTGGAAGACAGATTGGAGAAGGCAGTTGCAGAGAGGAGGAAGCGAGAAGAGAAGAGAGACTCAAAGGAGAAGAAGAGGAAAAGTCGTTCGAGGAGCCGGGGCAGATCCAGGCGAAAGAGAAAGAGGAGAAAATCGGATTCATCGACCCGATCGAGCCGGAGTCGGTCAAGGAGCGATTCAAAATCATCAGACAGCCTTGTGCCGCCTTTGAAAAAGCGGGCGAAAAAGAGCCCAGGATCAGTGTTCAAGATGCTGGAGGATCAAGCAGTAGAGCAGTTGGCCCAAGACGGGGTCTTGGAAGAAGAGTACATGGATGGAAGCGGAGATGGAAAGCGACCAAAAATCTTCACATACTTCCAGCTGGCACTGAAGCCAGGGCTGGACACCAAGTCAAGAGACTGCAGAGAAATTTCTTTGCTGTCCAGGTGTCTCGATTTGCTTCGAGAAGGAAGATTGGCCCACCTAGCCGATACGCTAGCAGCGAGACTGCTGGCAGTAGAGACTGCCACTCGGCAGGGATGGGCCACGGCGAAGCATCTGGAGATTTATGGGCCAGACGAAGAAGGCCCAGTGCCAGCGCATATCTTGCTATCGGCGCAGAAGCACCAGCGCCAAGTGGAGAAAGCAGGAGGAAAGGGAAGTTGGTCGCGAGGCTATGGGGGGGGCTGGTCAAGTTGGCAGACCGAGGCCTCGCCCAAAGGAAAAGGCAAAGATGTGAAGGGGAAAGGCAAGAAAGGCAAAGGGAAAGGAAAAGGCAAAGGCGTGATGGAGAACAAGCACGAGGCCGAGGCGAAGCCCAAGGCAGGAGACGCATGATGGAGGTGGTTGAGGCTACTCCTCGAGGAGACCCTATAGGTGAAATTGCGGAGATGAAGCCATCTGAGGAGTTGGGTGCTGGGAGGGCTGACACAAAGTCAACCTTTCCGTGCGCCCTAGAGCAAACGTTGATAGAGGCTGGAGTAACACAGAGTAGCGTGGAGGAGACAGCTGGCAACGTTGGCCGTGCTGACATTGGGGGAAAGGCCCCACTCACACGTGAAGAGTGGCTCCACAAATTAAAGTGCTGCACGTGTTTGAAGGAATTTGGTGTTTACCTGGCATGGGGATTGTTCGCTGAATTTTTGGCAATGCCCAAAAGTCGTGCTAGACCTGCACAGTCGGTTGGCCGTAAAGGAAGAACCAACGGACTGTTTCCCCTGCCGGTAGTGATACCTGTAACTATACGTAGTGACACTGGCTGGTCGTTTTCAGACCATAGCCTCATATCTTTTTCCGGGCTTGCCACAGAATGTTGGCTGGCGACGTGCTGCGCGGCTCTGAACTCCTACTATGGGGTACAATTCTCACCTGACCTGAGTTGCGGCAGAAAAATACATGAAGCTGTGCTGGGGAATCTTCGGAATAAGATTCACCGTTTCTTGAAGGGGGATTCACCATGTGATCTGAGTTTTGAACAAGTGGTGACAACCTTAAAAGAGCGTAGGATCAGTTATACTGGAGAAGAAATCTCAATGCCCCTTCCTTTAAGTGTGTCCCAGATAGCCCAGGGTTTACCCCCACGAGGTCATGGAGCTTCGGTGCCACTGCTGCCCTTTGTGACGGGCCAAACTCGACTTCTTTTGGAGCGTCCGCTGGAATCTCTCCTTGCGGAAAGCGAGCGAGGCAGTGCACCTTGTCAAGCACGAGTTCATGTAAGACAGGGAGAAGCTTTACAGGTTTTTCAGCTGCTATGTGAACGTGGGATCATTGACTGGGTACCCTCAGATGTTGCATATGAAGATAGCAGAGGAAAATACCTTAACGGGCTTTTTGGTGTAATCAAACCTGGGCGTTTTACTGGCAGTGGCGAACCAGTATTGAGAGTCATCATGAACTTTATCCCAACTAATGGAATTTTTCATGTGATTCGAGGAGATATTGGTTTTCTCCCCTCGCCCACTGCTTGGGTTCCCATCTGCGCTGAGACGGGTGATTTATTTTGGATGGGACAAAGCGATATGCAGTCAGCATTCTATCTTTTTAGAATGCCTGAGGTGTGGGAACCATATTTTTGTTTTAATTTTAGTGTGAGAGGAGACAAGATAGGAAAGGATGCTGGGACAGTTTATCATCCCGTCTGCAAAGTGTTACCAATGGGATGGGCATCCTCAGTTGGAATCATGCAACAAGTTTCCAGGCAAGTTCTTTTGATGAAAGGACTGGACCCTCAGCTGGAAGTACAACGTGTACAAGGGATACCTCGCTGGTTCACCCAGTCGGCTGCTTTGGCCACTTCGGACCGTGCGTGGTGGCAAGTATATTTGGACAATTTTATGTCTGGGGAGTGCAGTCCTGAGCATCCTACAGGGGTAGCAGCCGCTATGCATGAAGTATCTTTGAGAGCGTGGAGCGAAGCAGGGATCTTGTCGGCAGCAGACAAGCAGGTTATTAACGCGAACGTAGTGACGGAGCTGGGGGTCAGATTTGATGGAGTTGAGAAATTGCTGGGCTCCTCGCCCGAACGAATTCTTAAGACTGTGTTGTCCACGCTGCATGTGCTCACCACAAAGAATTGGAACAAGCGAGAGGTTCAGATAGTGCTGGGGCGATGGATTTTCATACTACAGTTTCGCCGGGCAGCTATGGGTTGCCTGTCAAGATGTTGGGAAAGTTTGGAAGGATGGCAACCCAGCCCGAAGCTGAGGCAGTGCCTGTTTGAAGAGCTTTGGACAGTGATGTGCCTGAGCCCTTTACTACAGATGGATCTGGAGATGGAATATGACGATCAGGTCACTTGCAGCGATGCATCAGAAACAGGAGGAGCTGTTGCAGTTGCAGAGGCACTTACTTGGTCGGGACGTTCTTTGGTGCATCGCTGGCTGCGAGCCGACCGCGATCCCATACGACTTCCCATTTTGGTGATCTCATTTTTTAATGGGATAGGTGGAAGTTATCGTGTGTACGATATATTGGGCGTCTCAGTTTTGGGGAAGATTGCGGTGGAAATTTCAAAAGCAGCTGTGAGGGTCACGCGCTGCACTTGGGACCATGTGGAAGCTTATCCTGATATAAATCTCCTGGAGCGAGGCGACATTCAACGCTGGGCAAATGACTATGCTCGTGCGATTGAAGTTCACGTGTGGGCCGGTTTCCCATGCGTGCATCTTTCATCAGTCAGGTCTGGTCGGATGAACTTACAAGGAGAGGGCTCAAATTTGTTTTGGAAGCTGTTGGAAGTACTTGGTTGGATCCAAGATACTTTCTCGAGCTTCTGCAAGGTTAAATTTTGTGTGGAAAACGTAGCTTCAATGGACGAGGAGGCAAGGCAACAAATCTCTGCAGAACTTGATGTGGCACCAGTGAAGCTTGACCCTGCAGATTCGTTGCCATACTCGCGTCCCCGCTCGGCATGGATTTCTGAAGAAATTTATGAGATGGAAGGCCTATCACTCTGGACTGAGGGTGATTATGTCAGGGCCTATGTGGACGGGCCCGGCTTGGACAATAGTCAGTGGATAAGACCCGGTTGGTCTTGGGATGGAAACCATACTGGAGTTAAATTTCCCACCTTTATGAAATCAATTAAGAGGAAAAATCCCCCTCCAGTACCAGCCGGCTTACGTAGAGCCACACCAAGTATGGTTGCCATGTGGGAGCATGACAGTTTCAGGTTTCCGCCTTACCAGTATGCTGATAAGTTTTTGTTAAGATGTCCGGGTCAGCCTAGTAGGCTGCTGGACAGCTCGGAACGTGAACTACTTATGGGTTTTGGACCCGGCCACACCACCACATGCATGAGCGCGTCTCAGATGAAGAAAAGCCTCCAAGAATATGAGGACACACGCAAAAGCCTTGTGGGAGATTCTTTTTCCATCCCCTCCTTTGCAATAGTGGGAGCCGTGCTCTGTTCAGAGCTGGTACCCCGAATGTCTCCGAGGCAAATTATTCTTCGACTTGGTCTTGCTCCTGGTGCGAGTGCTCACCCCACGATTGAAGTGCCGATGTCAAGGTGGCTGTCCTATGGAGGCGATGGTGACCAAGAAGCAAGCGGTCAACTACTGGTGCAGCACCTTGGCCAAAGTGTTAATCATACTGGGGCGGATGTACGGGTTTCTACCGGGCAAGTGTTAGGTAAGAAACCACAATCCCATGTTTCTGTTCGCGCTATGTGGTGGCAGTGGAAACACTTATTTAAGACAAAGTGGATTCATCCGTCACACATCAATTTCTTTGAGATGAAAATGATTCTTCATGCGTTGCTGTGGAAAGTTCGTTCGAGCCGATCCCTAAATAAACGATGGTTGCACTTGGAGGATAGTATGGTATGCTTACTTATTTTAAGTAAGGGGCGTACCTCTAGTCACTTGCTGCAGCCTGTTGCACGTCAAATTGGAGCTCTGCAATTAGCAGCGGGAGCCCAGCTGCTCCATGGACATGTGGGTTCAGCAGAGAACCCGACCGATGCTGCTTCCAGGAGCTAATGCCGGTTGAGCCTAGAAGGGTGTTGCTGGCAGGTCGCACTCCTGCCGAGCGACGCCGCAACCGCGCTGGTTTGAGGCTACGTGACTTCAGTATCACAGCCAGAACCCGGGCACGGTATGAACTTGCAGTGGGACGTTTGGTACCCTATCTGGAAAAACAAGAAAATCTTCAATGTATGGATGATACCATTTGTGAATGGATCGAAGCTCAATGGGCGCGTGGAGAGTCCGTTAACTTCATTGCAGATGCATTGTCAGGGCTCCATTTCTACTGGCCGGAGCTTCGAGGCAGTCTCAGAGAAGCTTGGAGGTTATTCAAGCAATGGAGAAGGGTAGAGACACCATCGAGGGCTCCCCCTATTACCCAGTTGCTGGTACGCAGCATTGTCTGCCGTGCCGTGCGACTGGGTGACCTCCAATTTGCCTGTTTAGTTGCTTTGGGATTCCACGCCCTCTTGCGTACAGGAGAAATCTTATCCCTTCGGTTTTGTGACATTGAATTTGATTTGACACGTGGTGTCCTTTCTTTGTCAGGAAGCAAGTCTGGCATTCGTACAGGAACGAAAGAAGCTGTAGCTTTGAGGGATCAAGTTACTTTACAACTTTTGGATGCGTTGTGGACGTGTCAAAGACATTTTCCAGGACAGACAATCTGGCCATTTACAGCCCACCGCTCTCGTGAGATGTTTCGCAGTCATTTGAGATTCTTTCGTGTACATCATTTCGAATATAAACCTTATTCTCTTAGACGAGGAGGAGCAACCTTTCTCCTCCAATGTGGGGTTCCGCTGGAGGCAATATTATTACGTGGACGCTGGAAATCAATCAGCGTGGGTCGTCTCTATTTACAGGATGGCCTCGCGCAACTTCCATCCTTGCGTATTCCACAAACAGATCTTTGCAGGATACAGGAGTTCGCAAATGAATCTAGCCCAACAGCCTTTTGGCCGTAATAGGGCCCATGGAAGAGCCGTCCAGAAACTCCATGCCTCTTGGAGAAAACTGGCGGTCTCTGCAGAGCCGTTCCATAACATTCGTGCCTTTCGAATTTGGACGGTCTTTTGACAGGCCATGCCTTTTGGTCATGTCATTTCAGTGGAAGTTTCATAAGTAGGCTGAAAGCCTAAAGGTTTGAGATGACCTTCAGGTCTAGCGCACAAAAAGATGCGGCAAGTGCACAGAGCCCTTGATTGTCGTCACGACGTTTAGGGCGAGGGCATTGACATGTCTTTTTTGTCATGTTTGGGCTTATAGGCTCAAAACTGGCCCTCCTTCTCCCCCCCTCTTTTTATGGGGTGGTTTTTGAAACCGGAAGAGCCGTCCAGAAACTCCATGCCTCTTGGAGAAAACTGGCGGTCTCTGCAGAGCCGTTCCATAACATTCGTGCCTTTCGAATTTGGACGGTCTTTTGACAGGCCATGCCTTTTGGTCATGTCATTTCAGTGGAAGTTTCATAGGTAGGCTGAAAGCCTAAAGGTTTGAGATGACCTTCAGGTCTAGCGCACAAAAAGATGCGGCAAGCGCACAGAGCCCTAAGAATGGATGAATGGATGGATTCATACCACTTATCATATTGAGACTTCGAGCAATTTGGTGGGTTAAGTTCACAGTCCCATTCGCGTCTTGTCATGACTGGCAGAATCTCTGTGAGATCAAGTGACTTACCAGCGTCCGTTTGATTTGTCATGTACAGGATGTGCCCTTATTGTTGACAGCAGTTTCTTTTCAATGTTTGAGAAAACGTGCACACCCTAGTTTTGGTTACATGCACGCACCTGTCTGATGATTAATTAAATACCCATTTTGATTTGGAAGATACACATTTGTGATGGTAAACTAGCAACTATCATTGTGACATGAACTAGTCAACTAATTTGAAATCATATTTTTTTCAGTTTCGTTTCAATGCGTTTTTTCGATCCCCGCTTCGTCATGACCCCCATGCCCCAAGGTTTCAGGACCTGAATGGGCTAAGGAGCGGGTGGCGGGGCCTCTCAGCCGGTGGATAGGTGGTTGTGGTAGTTGATAGTATTGAAATATCTTGGATAAATAATACATGATAATACTTGATAATACTATATGATTTAATTTGATGATCTTCAATCATATTCGCCTTGATAGGTATTGGTTGGTTTCACTGATTTTGCTTCTTGTGAGATGATGTTTCTTGAGTGACTATGTTTGGAATTGGTTAAAAACAAACACATTTCCTGGGCGCATATCACCTTCTTCATTCTCAATCTTGGATAATGAATCCAAATTTACAGGTGTATTATTCAGTGAGATCTGTGAGATTTTGGGATGGCTCAGTGTTTTTCCTGCAGATTTGAGGTGCCGTTGCTGGAGAAGACTGCGTTGGGAGTGCACGATTTCGGCGAAGATGCCGGTGCTGCCAACGTGGTGAAACTTGGAGGAAATTTCCTGATTGCTGCAGCAATCCAGTCGCTTTCAGAGGTGGGGTTGCCTGTGTACCGGGGGACTCAAAGAGTGCCTTTGCACGAAAACCCATAGGACGAAGACTGTTTAAACAATTCGATTCAAGGACATTTTCCTTTCAGAAGAGTGTTGAATTATGTTGAATTCTATTCCTTTATCTTCTCTTGCAGGAAAGGTCATCTAGTAATCTCAGTTGATTTTTGACGTGTCTGGAATTTCTCCAGGCGTCTGCTTTG
Source organism: Cladocopium goreaui (assembly GCA_947184155.2). Taxonomy (NCBI): domain Eukaryota; class Dinophyceae; order Suessiales; family Symbiodiniaceae; genus Cladocopium; species Cladocopium goreaui. The sequence goes on along the minus strand of CAMXCT020005135.1, from coordinate 163,746 downwards.
GCGGAAAGCTACGACGTGCTTGGCCTGAATCTACATCCACCGGAATTCTTATCAGCTGGAACTGGAATGATCTGGGGTCCAGTCCCTGCTTCCCACGTCGTCCCAGGTCGATCGCGAAAAGTTCGTGAGTTTGATGTCCGAGCCTTGGAAACCTGAGGAAACCTGTATCCGTCAAGAAAGGTCCCTAAGTTGACAGTCGCAAAAGGGCCCTGGTGTTATCTGAAACATCTGAAACTAGGGTACCAGATGTTCCAGTGTCTAGGGCATCCTATTCCATCCCATTCGAACAGATTTGAACAGATTCGAACATCATGTTCCTATCTTTTCATCATATCTTTACCGTATGATTTTGATGGGTCGAAAATTAGGAAAATTCATGAAAATTGTGATGCTAGTAATTACTAGTAATTGGAAAAAACACATGTGATCACAGCCAAAAAAAAACGACAAAAACCATGTCCCATTGGTCGCCAAATTGGTCCGACCATCACCAGAACGCTGAGGTCCTCCACGATCTTTGATTGTTTGATCTACCGTGGCTATGGGCAGCGCGTGGCTGCCAGGGATCATCATCCTTACCCCGATGTGGCGCTGGGAGATCTGGGAGGGAGAGTTCATGAGAGTTCCATATGTTCCATGGAGAATCTGTGGCTTTTTAGATTAATAGAAGTGGAATATGATTGGAATATGATTGGAATATGTATAATCTGTGGAATGGAGAGATATGGAGAGTCCGATTTTGTTTCTGATCCAAGCCTGACATCCGTGCGTTTTTCCACGACGGAGCAAAGTGAGGCCAATAATAAGAGCGAGTTGAAATGAACAGCTCAGCAAAGCCTGTTATATCATGTTATATCTGTTATGACAATGGAAATCTTATGGTCTTATAATGTCTTATAATGTCTTATACATTGATCAGGTGTGAGGTCGGGGATTCTGAGGTCTTACGATCCATTTCCCAATCCACTTGGCCTCAACCTGAAGGCACACTTTGCTCTTGACCTTGGCAGCAAGGCGCAAAGCACTGCCTGCTTCACTTGCAATTCTTCCAGTATTTACCTTGACCAATGAAACTAGTTCAATGGCTGGTTGCAAACGATGTAGAATGATATATATATATATATGGTGCCCCCCCCCTGTACCTACCTTTTTTGTACTTTTACTGGTATTTACGGCGTTTTTTTTTGCATATTTTGGGGTATATTTTTTCCTAACGTTTTTTCAGATAAATTTGGACATTGTTACAAACACACACACACATACACACACATACATATATATACATATACATACATATATATATATTATATAATACATAAAGAAAGTAATTACGGGAGGTGGGGGGTGAAATCTTAGTTCTTGGTTTTGGGGAGGTCCTAGGACCTCTTGGGAGGTCCTAGGACCTTTTGGGAGGTCCTAGGACCTCACTGGAACCAAGAACCAAGAACCAAGATTGCACAGAAAGTCTTGGGGGAATCTTGGTTCTTGGTTCTTGGTACTGGGGAGGTCCTAGGACCTTTTGGGAGGTCCTAGGACCTCACTGGAACCAAGAACCAAGAACCAAGATTGCACAGAAAGTCTTGGGGAATCTTGGTTCTTGGTTCTTGGTACTGGGGAGGTCCTAGGACCTTTTGGGAGGTCCTAGGACCTCACTGGAGCCAAGATTGCACAGAAAGTCTTGGGGGAATCTTGGTTCTTGGTTCTTGGTACTGGGGAGGTCCTAGGACCTTTTGGGAGGTCCTAGGACCTCACTGGAACCAAGAACCAAGAACCAAGATTGCACAGAAAGTCTCGGGGGAATCTTGGTTCTTGGTTCTTGGTACTGGGGAGGTCCTAGGACCTTTTGGGAGGTCCTCGGACCTCACTGGAACCAAGAACCAAGAACCAAGATTGCACAGAAAGTCTTGGGGGAATCTTGGTTCTTGGTACTGGGGAGGTCCTAGGACCTTTTGGGAGGTCCTAGGACCTCACTGGAACCAAGAACCAAGAACCAAGATTGCACAGAAAGTCTTGGGGAATCTTGGTTCTTGGTTCTTGGTACTGGGGAGGTCCTAGGACCTTTTGGGAGGTCCTAGGACCTCTTAGTGCAAGTCTTAGGTAGTCCTAGGACCTTATACTTCTGTAAAAGACCTTGCAATCGTAACGTCACAAAATCTTCAAGGAAAACATGTCTCACAAATATGATTTGGGTTGATAATGTTTAGCCTCAAAGTTTGCATTCCGAATATTCCCTTGCAACTCGTCTTGCCTTGCAGCATGGCTTCTTTTTCAGTGGTCGGACGTGTCAAACTACAGGGAAACAAAGCAACCTTGACTTTGAACTTCCCAGAGGTCAAGCCCGAACCTGAAGTCAGAATGTCCAGGCCGACTACGGAGACTATTCTCACCAAGATCGATGCCGGCACCATCCATGTTCATCCAACACGTCAGCCTCTGACAAAGAAAATGCTCACCAATGCCATGTGCAACGTACAACGTATGCTACTCCTACCAGGTGGTGCCAATGGCGGCTGGAGCCAGCAAGCGCAAGAACGCCTAGTACAGCTTCTCGCAAAGCCTCTTGTCTCAAAGCCGTCCAAGCCATTGCCCATTGAGGATGCAGCACCCTTGTCCATCGAGGATGAGAAGCAGGATGCTAACGATTCTTCTTCTGTGGGCATCAAGGATGAGAAGCAGGATGCTGACGATTCTTCTTCTGAGTCATCTTCTGACTCTGACTCTAGCTCAGATGTACCTATGAAGACCGAAGTCGAGAAGGCTATGAAGTACAAGGATGACCAGATCGCAAAGGCCAAAGAGGACTTCGAAAGCATCTTCAGTGCCCTCCACGCGTGCCAAGGCCAGTTGGAAGATGCCAACAAAAAGATCGAAACACAGGAGGTTGAGATTGCCAGGCTCAAACGCTTGTTGGAAGAGTGCTGTGCAGCAGCGCCCAGTGATGATGAGGACTCTGATGCTGAGATGGGCTCCGACTCTGAATGAGCACGCTGGAAATGACAATCCTGCATGAGTGCTGTGTCTTCCTTCAAGTCTATATCACATTTGCCATGGCTGCTGAACCAATCTGCTTTTGTTTCTTTTTACATGTCTGTAGCTGTGAAGTTCATTGAGTTAACATGGGCACGTGCATGGTGAAACCAATGTATTTTTGTTCCTCCTTACATGTCTGTAGCTTTGAGGTTCATTGAATCCAGCTTCCAGTGAGCACGTAACCTGCCTGCTTTCCATCATGGTGGCCAAATTCAACCCTCGAGTGCCCAAGCGTGGGCTCAGGCGGTCCATTGAGAAAAGACCAGCTTCCAAGAAGAACCGGGCTTGGCATCGAACACCTTATGTACGTGATCCTAAGGCTGCTCCTACCATTCGAGGGGACCGTGACAAATGGAAAAGGTCTGTGGCTGACATCTTGAAAGGCAATCCATCCTCCTTGATATCCATGCTTCGAGCTGATGGTCTTTTACCCTCGTGGGAAGGAAAGCAATGTCCTCGTTGTCACCGGGGCACCCTGAGCAAGGCAGTGCCAGAGAAGCGTGGCGGTGAATTGCCGAAACACAGATGCAATGCCAAGAAGTGCCAAACCTACATCAACATACATCATGGGCATCCTCTTTTTGTTGAAAGCCAGGGCGGAGCCACCCCTTTGGCAACCCAGGCAGCTCTACTCCTGCTCCTTTTGAATCGCGTTCCCCATGCTGCTGTTCACCGGCTTCTACATGTGAACCACAAAGTCATTGAAGACATGGAGAAGCGACTTTGTCAACTACGCCAATCTTGGGTATTGCAGCAAGAAAAATTGATCCGCTTTGGTGCAGACCAGGCATGGGCTGATGTAGAAGCTGACGAGGCCACTTTTGACAAGAAGGTGATCAACAAGCAAGTGCAATGGGAACAGTGGTGCGGGTTAGTCCAGAGAGGAAAACCAAACACATTGGTACTCCATCGCCTGCATCCAGTCTTAGCCCAGCTTCGAGCACCTGGTCCCGGTGCAATTCGGAAAGTCGAATGGCAGCCCCTTGCGAAAAAGTGGCTGGGGGACCGCCGTGTGGTATTGCACACTGCTTCGGCGAAGAGTTATTGCACTCGTGTGCCTGGCGTGCTTCACGACAGGGTTGTTCACAAGAAGCAACGTGTCAAAATAGCTGGCAAGTTTAAGTGGATTGCGCCCAAGTATGTGGAACTCAAGCGCCATCGACTGCCTGGTACCAAAAAGGTTCTCCAGGTCAAGTCGGGCACACAGATCATTGACCGCTGTTGGAAGTTTCTTAAAGACAGACTGGGAATCAACCAGTCTTGTCGCGTCAGCAGCATGCATTTGCGCATGAAATTGCGCTCAGCCCAGTACGAGTACTGGCTAAGGGGTAAGGATCTCTGGATCCATTCGGGCACCTTGGTCCAATGGTTCATGTCCAGATAGATCGAATCGTCTGCAGATCGTCAGCAAGGAGAAAATCAGTGCAGCACATGGTTCACTTCACACTTTTGCAAATCTTCCTCGTCAGCCCCAAACTCCATGTTCATCTTCTATCAGCTTTCACTTGAATAATTATCAAGGAAAAAAATGCTCACCTTCCTGGCCATGCCATCCTCCATGCATGTACGCTTCCATCTTCTGTAAATCTCCACATCATCAATCCAAAACAATGCAATCATCTGCTCAACAGAGGCTAAAAGGTAGGTACGGGGGGGTAGCATATATATATATGTAACAAATAAGCAAATTATGTCTTATAGTCTTATATGATTCTTATATCTTAATATCATTTATTATAATGTTACTATCTGATATTACTATCTATCACCACCTGGTATGATGAATATGGACATCCATTGAAGCCGCCACCAGGACGTTGCCCTGGTGCACAGCGCGGCTGCACAGGCGAGGATTCGGAGTCTGGTGAGTCCGGACTTGTCACTGTTAAACCCAACAGTCTAACTGTGTCTATCTGTCTTTTGTTTGTTTGTCCATCTGTCTATTTACCTATATCTACAAATGTATATATATATATATACAAATAAATATAAATATAAATATATATAAATATATATATATGTATATATTATTCGGAAGTGAAAACACATCCAAGCACCAAGTATGTTTTGGGGTTTACACTCCAGATCTTGGGAAGGATCTTGGAACATCTTCTTTGGGTGTACCGGTGGCAGCAGGCTCGATGTCCCATGCCCCTGGCCTCCCTGTTGCGTGACCGATTCGTTGCCTCCCAGAACGCTGGCAGAGGTTCGTGATGGTCGGGGATGGATGTCTCTATGTTATGCATATAGTCATCCTGGAATACATAGAACATGGAATTTTCAAAAAACATCACTTAAAAATTAAAAGTATACCAAAATGGCGATGTCTACTCCAGGATGATTATATATACACACTAGAGATGTTTTTTTTTGTATATACACATATATAAGGTCATATGTGTATATCGTATCATATTGTCTTATCTTATATTAAGTTATATCACACTAATGCCATATTCAATTATGTTTTGTTATATTCTACCATGTTAATCTTGTAGTATAGATGTCGCATTATATTGTAGTTTGCTATATTCTACTATACAATGTTGTCCTCTATTGTACTATATTATAACATGTTTTATCATGGCATGTTATATTGTTATATTATGTTGTACTATCATAATCATATTACAGTAAGTGTGCTGAGCGGCGTTGTGTTGTATCATATTATATCACACTACATCAAGTTATATCATATTATATCATATTATAGTATAGTATAGTATAATATAGTAACGTATAGTGTAGCATGTTGTAGTATAGTGTATTTGGTTAAACTGTATCTACATTTGTTTGTATATTCATATCATATCTTATTTATTTTATTACCCACAGACACCATGTGTTGCCCAGACATTAACATTGAGAATGTCGTGCTGTCGAATATATGATAGGAGACATTGCAGAAAATACTGCGTATATGCAGTGTTTTCCAGTTTAGGATTCAAAGTTTTCAGAGCCTAGGTTTTACGGTCTAGGGTTTTAGGGTTTGGGGTTTTAGGGTTTAGGATCGTTTAGGGTTTTAGGGTTTAGGGTTCGTCGTCTGGGAAATCTAAAAACAATGGCCCTGTGCAGGTGTTTGAGCATGTTGAAGGATAATGTTTAAACATGTTTAAACGCCATTTGAACCTTCCGGGCAGCAAACAGCGCCTGGCCGTATTATCACAATGTATTATGATATTAACTATACTCTGTTATGTGATATAATCATATATTCTAGTCTATTCTGTTCTGTTTTGTTCGGCTCTATTCTTATACTATACAACGTTGCTGTATCACAGCATACTAGTTTATTATATTCCATTCTATCATATTACATGAATACGAATATTGTATTTTATTGTACTGCACTGCATTGTATTGTAGTATATCATATTACATTAAGTTTGTTTTATATGATCTTGATTCATCTAATCAACCCAATCTAATCCAATATATATATATTGTAAGATTATATCATACTATGTACTATATGTCATTGCATTCCAATACATTACACTACATTGTATTATACTCTACTATACTATACTATACCATAAGCTATGCATACGCCTAACATTTCATTACAGTATATACATGATTATACACATATACCGTGTATTCGTTGTTTGCGGCCGTGTTTTGAATAGACAATTTCAGCCTGGCCTTTTTTATGGTGGCTATACATCAGTCGTGAGGAAATGGTGAAGAAATGCTGTCTACTGATCTGGCTAAACTGGTCCGTCACTTTCAAGCCCATTTCAAACGTTTCATGATTTTTTTACCTCGCTGTTTGTAAATGAAGCCGCACCCTAACTTGACGTTTTTCGAGGCAAGTTAGACTGGTCTGCCGTGTCGCTGAAGACTTCAGAAGATGCTGGCAGCAAGCAGGCGGTCTTCCCGCTTGGCGGTGCCCCCCAGTTATGTTTGTTGGGTTATAAACCACATAAAATGACATTAGCTATAGATCTGATATATCTACCATAAATTTTAATCCATAAATCCATAAACCATAGTTAACCTAGTGAACTCTTTACCACGTTAGCCAACTATGAGGCACCACCTTGTAGAACATATCACACAATGTGAAATCTGTCCAGGTCCAGGATGGGTGGATTTACCATGAAAGGATCATCTCCACAAAGCTGCAATCAGTTTGTTGCTGTATGTGGCATTGAACCCCCAAAAAAATCGGCTCCTTGTGGAAATAGCCATCTTCAAGGTTGAGATTCCAAAGATGTCGCAGGGCTATGTCCTTCTGATACTATGGTAGTATCATCCCATCCCGTTTTGAGTAACTGTACATCGTACCCAACAAGTCTCTCGATGGCGGCCCGAAGGTTGCAGCAGCCATTGCAGCCTTGGAGAAAGGACTTCCGTGACAGGTGGAATCGTGGGCTGTGGACGTTTACCTGACATGGGGAGAACAGGAATCTAATCGATAGAGCCCGGTAAATATGGCCAACATGCCAACACTGACTGGGGATATACAGTATATATATTATATAATTATATATATATATATCCCAAATGGGTAGATAGTTAGCCCTGTTTACCCAACTAGTTGGATTTGTGCAAGTTGTACCCGGAACACTCGCAAAGGTTGGTGATCCCAGTGATGCAACATTATCTAGCGCAGACGTGATGTTGAATGTATCCAGGGAGGATCTCATAGTACTATGAAGATGCACAGTGCAACTGAGCTAGAGACATGTTCTTTCCGATAAACATCAAATTTTCTTCGTAACTTGAAATTGATGATGCAAGAAGTGAACGTGTTCTTCCCTGCATCGGCAAATTGGAAGATTCGAAAATCTACAGGAAACCTGGGAAACCTCGACATTGGTTGCTTATTTTCATGGCAAACACTGTATGGTTTCCTGTGGATTCTCTATTCCTTCAGGCGCTGGAAAGTTGCATAGCTGGCATAGCTCCAGGGACGCGCTTTGGCTCTCTGAGCTGGTGAAAGGGCTGCCGTGCCTGCGTCCTTGGGATGCCAAGATTCAGCAGAAGGGATGACAATTCCTAGTTTCCATGGTTATATTAATGGATTAATGGTTATATCAATGGCTATATTAATGGTTATATTAATGGTTAATATTCCTAGTTAACAAGGTGCTTTCATGTTCTTTGATGTTGTTTGCATTTTCAGTGGATCTTGGCAGGGATCAAGGGATGAATGTCCCATATTGTCCCATTGTGATTCATTTTGGGGGATTAGATTAGATAAATATTAATACAACCATTAATACATCCATTAAGATAACCATTAATTAATATAACTATTAATATAAACATCATTAAACATCATTAAACATCATTAAACATCATTAAACATCATTAAACATCATTAAACATCTCAGCAAGATATCCAGTGACGCCTGCACGCAGGCACTGGAGCGACTTCAACGGGACGATCCAGGCACCTTTGAGAGTTGCTGGGGTTTGAAGTTTTGAAGCTGGTATAGAAATTAGTACTTCATATTGATATATATATATTATGATATATATAATATAATATAATATAATATAATATAATGTAATATAATATAATATAATATAAATTAATATACAATATACAATATAATATAATATAATATAAATTAATATAATATAATATAATATAATATAAATTAATATAAATTAATATAAATTAATATAATATAATATAATATAATATAATACAATATAATATAATATAATATAATATAATATATATACATACAATATATATATACAATCAATATATATATATATACATATATTGAGATATTGATATATATATATATATTGAGCAGGATGAGCCTAACTTGGCATTTCGGACATGTTTCAGTCTGTCAAATGTGAAGCAGTTCGTGAAACAGTAGGAGAGATCCAGCTCTGTTTGCTCTTTTGGTGCGCCTGTTGGCAGAGATCCATCTTTCCCTCAAGGATTTTGCAGAGTTTCAAATTCCAATCTGGTCCCATCCATAGATTTTGCTCCCTCCAGCTACCATTCTCATCTGCAAATGGACCATTGAAGTTGGAATGATCTGGAATTTTCCGTATCTTATGATCATCTCATCTGAATCTGGTTATCTGATGTTATCTGGTTATCCCTCATATACATATTCATATTCTATGATCACCTCAACGTTTTCCATTCTCTTCCCATGTCAACTTCACCTCGCACGGAGATCCGCAGGCGGCCTGGCTCTGGCCTTGGCCTTACGGATCACCGGAGACGAGAGAGAAATGGAGGCGATTCACCATCCATTTGTTGGTGAATCAATGGGGATGTGGGTCAAAATGGAAGACCTAGGGGACCGCAGATGTGAATGTCTAGTTTAGTATTAACCATCCAATTATTGGGGTACCTAATTTTGACCCATACCCATGGATTGTCTGAAATGGATTCATCTAACATCATCTAAAAATGGATTAACTGATTATTAGTAATTCTTAATTGGTATTTGTTTCATTGATGTTAATCCATGGATTGTCTTAAATGGATTAATCATGATAAATCCACAATGGAAAGCATGGATGTCAATCAGTGGAGTATGAAATGGCTTAGAATCTAACATCATCTAAGAATGGATTGATAATATTTTTTTTCGTGGATGTTAATCAATGGATTATCCATGGATTAACACTGGATTAATTATACTTGTTGATTGTTGATTGAAACCATTGGGTTACCCAACTTTGTCTAATTATCATTGTAAAGACTGAAGATGGATTAGACATTGTTTGGGGTTCATATTTTTGTTGAATAATGAGCACCATCCATTTCTTTTTCTTTGCTTTTCAGCCATACCCAGCCGGATCCATCTGATACAGACGATTGCAGGTGTACCATCGTGTTCTTACGTAGTGCTTCCGATGCAGTATTTCAAGATGATTATATACACATATCCCTTCCTTGACCTTGATTGCAGGTCCGAAGTTACGCAGCCGTTCTTTTGGGAGAGGCACACCCGCCAGCTGGCATGAAATTGTTCAAAATGTTCGTCGAGGCATCATGCTTTTGGATATGGATGGAGGACTTGCAAGCTGAGATCCCAGCGAGTGAGGCCGCATAGGCTGAGTTCAACTGTCTTACCAGCCATTGGAGGTCTTCCGAAAGAGCTCCAAGCTGGTTCCACCACCAGGACGGCAGGGAAGCCTTGGGAATTTCCATTGCGGTAGAGTAGGGAGGCATCAGGCCTCCAATACTACGAAGTCTATAAATGTCTGTACATGTTTGTACTAAGTTCCCTCTGCAATATATGTTTTGCTCTGTCGGATGGTATGGGAACGTGGACTGACCCAATCTTTGGGGTGGTGATTATTGTGATATTTAAGATATCAAACTAAACCTAACAAGATTTCCCATGCCAGGTGCAAGCGTGGAAAGAGGACTGGGCTCTAGATTTGTTTCAAGTTTGAGTTGATAATTAGTCTTCAAATCTGATTCAGTTGCATGCACCAATAATGCTGCGAGCATTGGAGACTAGAGTGTGCACACGTATCATGAAGCTCGCTTCAACTTCAATGCTAGCCCAGGTTTCCTATAGATTCTTTGAACCAATCCATTGGATAATTCATAGAATTGGATGATGGGAAAATTTACAGGAAACCCCTATATTTGATGGTAAAAACCATGGTTTCCTGTAGATTTTCCCTTAAACCAATCCATTGGATAATGGAATGATCAGCCTATGACCTTAGGAGCTCAGTGGCTCCGGGAAGAGATCGGGCCCGCCTTATTGGAGGCGTGCTGGCAATTATATGTATATATATATACCATTTGGTTATTTAACATAGCCATGGTATAGATGGCCCATTTATGATGGTTTACCTATATGGCACAAATAACCAGATGGTACAGTATATCAATGTGGGATCCAATCTTGACCCATAGGACGCCGCCCTGGACTGGTGCAAATCTCGACTCCATGAAATCAAAAAAAACCAGTTAGTAGCACCATTGCGATCCCAGTTAGCCCCTTGTAAAAAAAGACATGTATAAATAACATTAAATAACTATTAAATAACTATAAAATAATATATATATATATAACTTAACTTAAAACAGCATTGCAAATCATTGTTACCATTGCAAGGCAAAATATGATAATCCCCTTCCAGGCTGCTGCAGTTCTTGGCATTATTGCAGGCTCTTGCAGCTGCAGCTGTGCCCATGGCCTGGATCCTGGAACTTCCTTGTTCATGTTCGCTTGCAACTACCTCTATAATATATATATATATACATGTATATATATATATATGTATATATATATATATGTATATATATATATATGTATATATATATATGTATATATATATATGTATACATATGTATATATATATATGTATATATATATAGAGTCTAATGTCAAAATCCAGGTGAATAAAGTATGACATGATATCCTTCAGCATTTGTGGAGTTTGGTGATGACTAGTGCCGTGGGACCCCCCAATTTCATGGAAGCTTGTGTTGTTTGCAGGGCATGGAATTGAAGGGGACATTTGACCCTCTAAGAAGATAGTCCCTGCCCTGCGGTCCGAATACTGGAATCGGAGTAGTTTCGTTTCCAGGAATGTTTTTTCATGTATTTGGACTGGAAAAACTAATTGTGAAGTCTGTGACATGTTGAACTATGTAAACTAAGTTCAGCTCAAATCAACATCAACCAGGCCCATTGACATCCAGTGACCAGGTGCGCCGATCTACGGCAGATGCTGTCGCCACTGCAGCCTTGAGCTGGGTCGCCAAGGTTGAACTGGGTCGCTGGATTTTGGAGATACTTATAGAATCCTATAGAGTCATATTGATCATATTCTGTTTTCAGGGCTTGTGTAGGTCACTTTTGAGCAGGTATTGTAGCTTGTAGATAAAAATGATAAAAGTCAAAGACGGAAAGGATAATATCCCGTGCTGTTGGGTGCAAGACGTGCTGTTGGCTGTCGGCCGTACCTAGTTCCTGGCACAACTTCCCAACATTCCGAGTTGACAGTTCCTTCATATGGTCCAAACTTGTGTGACTTGCCCATATTGGAAAATGGTCATCAATGCATTAGATAGGGATCGATATATAGAGTGATCAACTAAAATAGCAAACGACTATCAGGTTGAACATTTTTGAGCAGAAACTACGCTACTTGTGCTGATCCTTTCCTTTTCAATTGACTGCAAATCCCAAGTTGGCAGTGGCTCGAAATTATCTACAATAATCTACAATCCAAAATTGGATGAATTGATATTGGATTGATTATTGGATGATTTTTATCAATCCAATATTGGCTCTTATGGATCGATTGGGTCTCCCCGGTATCCCACAATGCACCCAGCGAGAACGAGGCCAGTTCCAAAGTGGCCGTGCCTGGCCCGAGCTCACGAGCCAATTGGCTCGGATGTGCCTTGGCATCTCTCAGGGTCTCACCATGGCATATATATCTTGACATAGGGTTCGGGTTTGGGGCAGGGCCCAGAGAGCTTGCGAGCTCGCCATAGGGTTCGGGTCAGGCAGGGCTGCAAGCTCGCCATGGGTACGTTACAATCCGTTACAGCGTTCGGATCCGGCAGGAGAGCTTGCGAGCTCCCCATAGGCAGAGAGCTTGCGAGCCATAGGGGAGAGCTTGCAAGCCATAGGGTTCGGCAGGGCCTAAGGCCTAAGAGAGTTTGCGAGCTCTCAGCAGGACCCAGAGAGCTTGCGAGCTCGCCAGTCCTTTGGGTCTGCGCCCGATGGCTCTCTGGGCCCGTCCCTAAGACCAGAACCCTATGGCGAGCTCGCAACCTCTGCCCGACCCGAAGCCTATGGCAATTTTGCAGGGCCGAGCGTCGTGTTAGAAGCTAGAGACCCCAACCTGGCAGGCGGGGAACAAATTCTGAAACCATTTCGGTTTGGGGGTCGAAAATATGGGGATATGGACACGGATCAAGATGGGTTTGCCCTTGCAGCCCAAAATGGGGATGTTGATGATGTTGCAATGGGTTTTTGCCGTTGGGATATGAAGTAATTGGGTTTGTCCATCTGTTCAAGCGGATGTCAAGCAACCATGATGGAGATAGAAGGGGATAACATGGGTTAAACTGGTGTTTGACCAACAAGATGGGTTTGGGGGGTTTGTCTTAGGAAATTATGGGCCATTTTATTGCCATCAAACAAGGGGCAAAATATGGTGAGAGGTTAAACACCTTATGTTATGTACCATCATATACCAAAAGGATTACCCAAAAAAACGTGCGCCAGTGCCGTGGTCTGCTCAGGGGTCATAAGTGATTTAATGGTCATCTTGGTCCAAGTGTCCAAATGCCCTTTCCTTTTTGGGACTGATTGGTTCTCAAGACTCTGCTTCCTGGTTTGGTGATGTGGGTGTGTGCAAACCCCTACGGTATCAAATGCCCGAAACCTGGAAGTTCCCTTTGCGAATCAACCATTTAAGGGTAAGTCTTTGGCAGGTCCTCAATCATTTGTTGCTGCTTGCCAGGTGCACTGGAGCTCGAAGCGAGATGCTGACTGCCAAACTCCCAGGTTTGAGGAACATCGCTGTAGAAAACAGGAAAGGAGGATGGTATGGGTCAAAAGACGGTTATGTCACATCGGTATGTCCAAACATGGCGCCCCAAATTTCCACATCAAAATCATTGGCGTTCTTGGACCAAACCAAAAGTCAAAATCATTCCTGCAAACCGCGGACTTTGGTGATGTTGAGAAGGAACCATCCAAGTTTTGAGCTACGCAGCTACTGACCCATACCCGATATGACAGGCTGAAGGCTCTCGAATCGCTTGGGTAAACAGTCATCAGGGAACCTCAAACGGAGGGAAACGGGGTCAATTTTATTTCAACTTGAGCCAGACATGTGCACCAAGTTGACGTTTCACGTCACGATCCATTCAATAATTTCAACGGATGTCCCGAAATTGCTTGGGGGGTTGACTCCATGGAAACTTGCACTCCTCTTTTGTGGGTGAACCCCATGGCGAATATCATCCGAACATTATCCAAACCTCCTTTTTTTTCTGGTTGTGTTTACTTATACAATTAATTCAGTTTTTTTCTCCCAAATTCAAGACACACGCCCAGTTGTTTTATCCTAGTCAAAATTGGGTACCCAAAATTGAGAATCTTCCGATTTTCCCAGTAATTCCAGCAAACAAAAGCAACTGCTGGTCCCTTAAGTCTTTAACTGTGACCCATTGGAATCCCCGCTACCGAGGCTTTAGAATTTCTTGAAGTGCTTCGAGACGAAGCAGAAAGCAGAGATGAGCCACCTGGCAGAACAGAAGATGAGCCACCTGGGGCAGGACCCGTCTGATTATGATTTTTCCAAGCCTAAACTAAACCAGTTGATATCAAGGGGAAACAATGACTCCAAAACTTATCACGAATTGGTTGCTTATTTCCTGAAGCTTGACCCTTTTTTGGGCAGTGCTAAGCAGATGAGATATTCACCATGGTACTCATCCCATTCCCGTTTCCGAACGAAGGCGAGCAACTGCCATGATGTGGGTCTATGCTCAACTTGCCGCCTTGCAGGACATAGATGGGCGTTGAGTTTAAGTATACCAGGTTGGAGCATGTCGTCGTGGGAATTACATACAGTAGCCTTTTTGAGAGATTGCAATTGTGCGATATTTTAGTTGTTATGCTACGAGATTTGCATGTAATCAGTTGCAAGCAGTCATGAGTCTATGAACCAATGAAATTCGTGGCAGCGTCGAATGCAAGGAAGTGCTTTTTGAATCACTTCCAATTATGGCTTCAAGGGAAGGCTACACAATTGGTCTTCTGTATCTTCTATGGGACAGATGCATGAGTTGCAGTTAATTAGAGCAAGCCTCATGTTCATAGGCACCTCCACATTACAAACCGCTTCCTGTTTGATCAATAGCCTCAGAGATAGAATATCAGTTTCACATAGTTTCGCCATGTTTCGCCATGGCGTACAGCTTGGGCCAAACTGGTGACCAACTTAGGTGTAGGCCTAGCCCGAGCCATGCATTTCTTACGGAAAGCCGATGAAAACTTTGGCAACATGGGATCTTGAAATATCTTGAAATAGTAGCACTACACTTTTCCTTGCGGAAGCATCAGCACCTGCCGTCCGAGTCGTTCGCCATGTCGTAGCCTTGACATCATGCCGCGGACACTTGATGCGCTTCAGGCGGGACAAGTGTTCAGCTGAAGGTGGAAGAATTCAAATTCCTGTTGTGGAGAGTGACGATTTTCCTGTTTCTATGTGTCAAACATAGCTGGAAACATATACAGGGAAACCCATATCCATCATTTGCATTACAGTAGTTTCTGTCATTTTAACATCATTTTAAAATTAAGTTCCATCATGTTAACATCATTTTCTATCGTTTTCATCACAGGGCCCCAAAACATCATC
This sequence comes from Cladocopium goreaui, assembly GCA_947184155.2. Taxonomy (NCBI): domain Eukaryota; class Dinophyceae; order Suessiales; family Symbiodiniaceae; genus Cladocopium; species Cladocopium goreaui. The sequence continues at coordinate 148,374 of CAMXCT020005135.1, read as the reverse complement.
ACTCTCGGCTCTTTCGCCCCCCGGAAGGCCAGTGCCCTTCAAGAGGCCTTTGGTGCCAGACAGATCAAGGTGCCAAGCCAACTGGCCAACATGTTGGCCATGTTTTGGGCTTGGAACCACCAGCCGGGAAAAAGAAAATGAGTGGGAGAGAATAATTGATACAATATTGATCAAAAAAGGGAACACACATCTACTATCATCAGACTTGCCTTGATTATCGCTTGATTTATCCTTGATTTCTACCCTCTGGTTATTTAACATAGCCATGGAAAATGGCCCATTTATAGATGGTTTACCTATTAAAAATGGTGATTTTCCATGGCTATGTTAAATAGCCAGATGGTAAAGGAAACATATGGACATCCACTGCTTTTTCATATCGGGTTCAATGGCTCCCGAAGGCGAGTGGTCATTTCCTGGATCTCCCCGAAGGCCGGGCACTCGGGCACCGCCGCCCCGCAGCCAGGACATCGTTGAGGAGACATGCATGGAGAACACGTGTTAGATGTGTTAGCTGTTAGCATGCTGTTAGCTTTAAATGAAAATCAGATGGAATGTCATATGGAAATATATGGAAATAATATCGAAAATATGATTGGAGGTGGTAATGATCTAGAGGTAAACAGATGGTAACAGTAGGGTCTGTATGGGTCTGTTGTAGTCACTCGCGAGAATCTCTTGCAGCCAACCTCAGCCAACTAACATGAGATGGTGTCAAAAGCGCTTGTGCCGTTGTATTCTACTAGGAAATAACCCAGGTGATACAATTGAAACAGGATGTTTCCTGTGAAACACGAGCCACAATCATGCACAATTTTTGCACAGCTGTCACAAGTTAGGGAATTTACCAACGTACCTGTCAGGTCTGGCAGGCCATCGCCGGAAATTCATCACCTGCTTTCTGCCGGATGTGCCACGTGGAGGCGCAAGGCCGCGAGGCCAAGCTTTTCGCAGGAAACCATGCTGTTTTACCATCATGTCGGTTTCCTTAATTACGTTCTCTGCAAGCCAAGTCCGGGGACCAGAGTTGTGGAGGGAAGAATTCGGAATCTGAATAATGCCAACTTTTTCCGGCTTTTCAGCAATTTTCATCCAAACAGAATCTCCGAGTTCCTGATGTTCCAGGTTTGAGACGTCTGGGAAGCTTCTCAGAAGCTGACGTGGCTGAAGATAAGGCAGCCATCATCCAAGAAGAGGCAGGCGCTGTCGAAGGGACAATGAATACCGGACCAGCAAGCCAACATAAGCCAACCGCAACTTTGTGGCAGAACTCATTTGATTATAGTATAAATTAAATATGATTAAATGCGTATAAATCAAGTTTTAAATCAGTTTACTTGACTGAATTGGGATTGCAACTGGATGGAACTACTTCCATTCTGGGTCAGAGGCTGCCTTTATCCCCAGACCTTGCCCCAAAGGTTGAAGAAGCGCGAGAAGCAGCTGAAGAAGCAGAAGAGGAGGTTCCGCATGGGATCTAATGTCTGGATGGGTCCGAAACAGTTTTCACCGCGTGGGTGTTGGTCAAAAATGAGTTTCAGACTGATAGTGACCAACACCTGTGATTTAGTGGGCCTTCAATGCCCACATTTCACATCTTTAGGTAGCTGAGTCTTTGAGTTTCCTCAATTTCCCTCAATTTTGAACATATTTTGGGAAAAAATTGGGGTCCTCAGGTTTTGGATCATTTGGAACTCTCCAGTTTTGCCTGGGATCGACAGTTTCGAGGTCCGCAAAAATGTTCATATTTCGTCGTTCGCACATGTTTGTTTGCTTCATATCTCCATCGGGTCAATTTCATATCCTAAAATGTTTTCTTCCCCTCAGGTGAAACACTTCACGGTTTTGTCCCCTTAATGTCCTCTTTTGTTTTTGAATGGTCAAACCATGGATTACCCATGAGTTTTATCCTTGGATCGGCTACATTTCACCCGTGCACCGTGAGGCTGGAGAGGCGGAGGAAGCCGAACTCATCGTGGTGGGTATTGCCACCGTTTTCACCGGGTGCGGCGGCAGCCGGAACTGTCGGCTTTGGGGGTTGACGACTGACTCAGAAACCACAGAAATGTGGACATGGCAATTTTGAAACGCACCTGGGTGACGAGAAGAAACAATAAGTTTGGACTCTGAGTTCTTAAGGTTTCATGCATGAACTTTGAAGGTTGAGACAGTAATGGCACGGCAGGGTGGCTTGGTACACCACCTATGTCACCTGGCAGATGTACCAAAGGTCCTGGCCTTAGCAATGAAGCAACAGTTGCCAGCTTCAGATTTTAATGCGAGCTTCCCGCATTGATCATGCCAAGAGGTTTGCATGTACTGTTGTCCGGGTGAAGGGGCATTGCCAGTAGGCTTTGCTTTACAAAAATCCTGGAGGGTGTGTGAGCAGAAGTTTACCATGAAAAATCTAATGTGAAAAATTGACAAATATTGACACTATGTGTAAAATGGCTACGCTGATGTACAGTTCAAAAACCCTGCCACCCTATATCATCCCATGTCCTGAAGCAGGTGTTTTTAGTTCTTTTCCAGCATCACTTGACACCCAGGTGGCTAAACATGAAGAAGCGCACCGCCCTGTGTGTGGGGGCAGCGCGAGCGGCCAATGCGGTGACAGAGAGGGGTGCGTAGGATATCTCCTGGACATTTGGGCATTTAGCTGCTTTGATATGCTTTGATGTTGGGGCCTACATGAAGCCTCAAAAGAAGCTCCACTGTGCCCATTCGGTCAGACTCATAGACCAAAGAGGCAGCGTGAGCAAAGATTTCAGCTGCCAACTGAACTTGCGGCAGAATTGCAGCCACGTTCAAAAGAGACAATGGGTTGGTGGACGCAACGGATTTTGTGTGGCTCAACTGGGTTGGTGAGTTTTCTTGGATATCTAGGTAGGTACTACCTGTACGATGTGCTTACTCACAAAGGCTTTTTTAGATGAGGCAAGTGATAATCAACCAGGCATTAAATCTGGTGATCATCTTCATCGCTGCAGCTGGGAGATGTCAGGAAGACACAGGCGCCTTGCACAAGCTGTTGGCCTGTGGACTGATGGACACCGACGTGCAGGACGGCCCACAGGGCTCACAAACCCGGGAAAGATATTCCTTCTTTAACATATATTTTTGGAGATAAAGATGGATTTGTCAGAGCTATTTTCCTGCTGTAAAAGCCAGAGTAGCAGGGTTTGACCCCCCATCCATACCCAAATGATTTAAGTGATCCAGGGTGGATCTTCTGGACACAGTGATCATGTACCGGAACACTGTTCTGTGCGGAATGTGAGGAGTCCATGGTGGATGCTGCTGCGCGGGTCTATTGTTTTTGTGCAGCTGGATCTGAGGCGCCAACGGGTACCCAAGTTTCGCTTTTCTTCAGAAAAAATCCTTGGGTAGACTAAATCATCCTGCTGTCTAGAACTTTTCCAAATCCTGCTGTTGTTATTTGTTGTCATTCAAGCAGTGGAGTATACACAGTATATGATAAAAATATGCAGACAAAAAAATATGGTTTCAAGTTTCAACTAGACCACCCCCAAAGCCTGTTGGGTTTTAAGTCACAACCATGCCCTTAGGGTGTTGCGTTTGTAGTGAATCTGCTATTGCAACGATTGTCTCTGGACCAGTGCCACTCATGGGTTCAGGTGCCGGAGGAGCTCCAACTTTCAGTTCGCGCCTTGGCGCCCTACTTGGCGCAGGCGCCACTGACTGACCTGATCTGCTGGTTTCAAACAATATATTATACACAGTATAGTATAGAACAATATCTCCAAGAATTCTGGGGATATGACTGTATCATAAATGGGGGATGTACCCCCAAATCACCCGTTTCAATAGGAATTTCCCTTATAAACCATCCAGTAACAGGGGTTTCCCCAGTTATGGAAACCAGGCAGTGGTGAGACAGCCTCGGGAGGCGGATGGGCTGGGAGGAACCATTCCCACGCAGACTGTGGTTGAGTTCGTGTTGTTGTTCCCTTTCCATAAAGCAACACATGGGGATGGGTCAAAACCCTGGTACCTAGTGAACCCCAAAATAGCTGGTAAATGGATGTTCATCCCACTAAAAATGTATATCTATAGGTATTGACCCATACCCACATGATACAATATTTCACAAAGCAGCGGGATGTTTAATTGCCAGCCAGCATTTTGGGAATCAAATGCACTTCAAGCTTACGATTGCAAAACAAGTCCAGTTACATGTTGGGTCCGGGTTATTGCTACAATCCACAACGCAACAAAAGAGATTTCCAGACATTGACCGCAACTCAAATAGGCTTTTGGATGGAAACTATGCTGCTTATAGAAACCTTGCCATGTCTATTTGCCCCGTTTGCTTTTGGATCAAGCTTTGTGGTGGAAAAATCGCGGATTAAGTCGGGCACAAGTCAGGATCTTAGGGGCCACCGTCCGGCAAGGTCATTCAGTCTGCACTTTGGCAATCTAACTTGATGCACATATATCCATAAGATAGAACATGCCGGAGGAAACGTGGAACTATATGCTCTTAGTGAACTCTATATATTTATTTAAGTCTTATTATCTATATATTAATTTAGGTCTTATTATTATGTATATATATACTATATTATGTGTAATCATATCGATATGTATATATGTGTATGTATGTGACATGCCAATGGATCTCAACCCTTTGTCTTCAACCTTGGGTGATGTGCCCCAGGCTTTTGATTGCAGCATGGCGGTGCCCTATCGATATGAGGAGTGCAGCTGCTGCCAATACTCAGTGGAAGCCACTTGAATGGCTACTTCCACTTGAAACATCATCGTCCAAACCTCTCCGAACCCGGTTGTTTTCCTATTTTCCATGTGGGTCTGTCCAGTAGTGACGTACACATCTAATTATCTCATGTTGTATCGCATTGTCCCTTGTATAAAGATGATCATTTAAGTTCCCATATGTTGGTTGGTCCCAGAATTGGTGAAAGGGAAAATGGGCAGGAAACCCCAATCAATGTCGGGGCAAAAACATGCAAAAACCAAATCCATTGACTGGCGTTGACCATGAAAATGGGTGTGTCACACCGTTAAAAAATAGGGTAGCTATGGGTAGCTGCATTCCCAAAATCGATTGATTAATCATAATTGCATAATTGTTTCCCGAGTAAAAACAAAACATGTGAGGGAAAATCCCCCATTTCAAGAGTGCTGGACAGAGGACTTAGAGCTGGACAGCGGCAGCGACCTTACAGATGTGCTGCGCTCAGCTACCATGTTTTGCAATGGATGTGATTTACTCAATGCCAAGCCCAATTCTTGATGGTATTTTTCTAGTGCTAATCATACCTCCAAATCACAACATTTATATACATTTAGTCAAACAGACTATGTGTTTTGCCCGGTTTACGAAATACCATTCGCACAGCCTTGGGGGTCGAGAGAGGAATTGAAGCAAGGTAAGCATGTCTGAGTTGACTGTAAAGAAGGATTGGAAGGGGCCGAACTCTTGCGCTGGAGTGGTTTCTTATTTCTAGAAGTTTCCACAGAGCCTATAGGTTTGTCTGAAAATAAGATACCCAATTTTTTTAATGAAAAATCCATGAAAATCCATGGGTTATCATCATTTTCCATCATTTTTTTCCATTTCATGGCCATGACGCCATGACTTGGTCCGGCTAAATGCTTCACCCCAGTTCCGACATAGTCCCAAGGAGCAGCCGCGACGTTGGCCTGTGGGATGCAGGGTCACCAGCTAAGCACATCGGACCTTCGAAGCTTTCGACTAAAACGTAGCAATCATCGCAAATCGCATAGAGATTCATATCTATGATTCATATCTATGATTCATATCTATGATTCATATCTATGATTCATATCTATGATTCATATCTATGATTCATATCTATGATTCATATCTATGATTCATCTATGATTCATCTATGATTCATCTATGATTCATCTATGATTCATCTATGATTCATCTATGATTCATCTATGATTCATCTATGATTCATCTATGATTCATCTATGATTCATCTATGATTCATCTATGATTCATCTATGATTCATCTATGGTTCATCTATGATTCATCTATGATTCATCTATGATTCATCTATGATTCATCTATGATTCATCTATGATTCATCTATGATTCATCTATGATTCATCTATGATTCATCTATGATTCATCTATGATTCATCTATGATTCATCTATGATTCATCTATGATTCATCTATGGTTCATCTATGGTTCATCTATGGTTCATCTATGGTTCATCTATGGTTCATCTATGGTTCATCTATGGTTCATCTATGGTTCATCTATGGTTCATCTATGGCTCATCTATGGCTCATCTATGGCTCATCTATGGCTCATCTATGGCTCATCTATGGCTCATCTATGGCTCATCTATGGCTCATCTATGGTTCATCTATGGTTCATCTAGGGTTCACCTAGGGTTCACCTAGGGTTCACCTAGGGTTCACCTAGGGTTCACCTAGGGTTCACCTAGGGTTCATCTAGGGTTCATCTAGGGTTCATCTAGGGTTCATCTATGGTTCATCTATGGTTCATCTATGGTTCATCTATGGTTCATCTATGGTTCATCTATGGTTCATCTATGGTTCATCTATGGTTCATCTAGGGTTCATCTAGGGTTCATCTAGGGTTCATCTAGGGTTCATCTAGGGTTCATCTAGGGTTCATCTAGGGTTCATCTATGGTTCATCTATGGTTCATCTATGGTTCATCTATGGTTCATCTATGGTTCATCTATGGTTCATCTATGGTTCATCTATGGTTCATCTAGGGTTCATCTAGGGTTCATCTAGGGTTCATCTATGGTTCATCTATGGTTCATCTATGGTTCATCTATGGTTCATCTATGGTTCATCTATGGTTCATCTATGATTCATCTATGGTTCATCTAGGGTTCATCTATGGTTCATCTATGATTCATCTAGGGTTCATCTATGATTCATCTATGATTCATCTATGGTTCATCTATGGTTCATCTATGATTCATCTATGATTCATCTATGATTCATCTATGATTCATCTATGATTCATCTATGATTCATCTATGGTTCATCTATGGTTCATCTATGGTTCATCTATGGTTCATCTATGGTTCATCTATGGTTCATCTATGGTTCATCTATGGTTCATCTATGGTTCATCTATGGTTCATCTATGGTTCATCTATGATTCATCTATGATTCATCTATGATTCATCTATGATTCATCTATGATTCATCTATGATTCATCTATGATTCATCTATGATTCATCTATGATTCATCTATGATTCATCTATGATTCATCTATGATTCATCTATGGTTCATCTATGATTCATCTATGATTCATCTATGATTCATCTATGATTCATCTATGATTCATCTATGATTCATCTATGATTCATCTATGATTCATCTATGATTCATCTATGATTCATCTATGATTCATCTATGATTCATCTATGATTCATCTATGATTCATCGATTCATCGATTCATCGATGATTCATCGATGATTCATCGATGATTCATCGATGATTCATCTATGATTCATCGATGATTCATCGATGATTCATCGATGATTCATCGATGATTCATCGATGATTCATCGATGATTCATCGATGATTCATCGATGATTCATCTATGATTCATCTATGATTCATCTATGATTCATCTATGATTCATCTATGATTCATCTATGATTCATCTATGATTCATCTATGATTCATCTATGATTCATCTATGATTCATCTATGATTCATCTATGATTCATCTATGTATCCTGTATTATTTGTATCCTGCCATGATTTGGTGGATAAAAATGACTCCGATGGCGCTGTGTCCCTGAGGTGGGCGCCCTGCTGGTAGCTTTGTCGCTTGTCATGGCCTCGGGATCCAACAAAGCATAGAAATTGAAAGACTCTACAGTGGGTTTGTTGGGAAAAAAAATGAAAAAAGGAAAACCTCCAAATCCCCATGATTAATCAATGTAAATCATGCTTTCTCATCCTTCCAAATTCTTCAACTTTCCATATCTTGGGGGATGAATCCTCAATTTTCACAGCCAAACACCAAATTTTGGCCTCCCTTCGACCGGTGGGGAAATAGGGTCATCAGGTGGCGCTTGCTGTGCTGACACTGCCAGCAGCAGGACCAATCACAGAGGCACTGCGAGCTATTTTGATGCGAAATACTGCATACAACTGCATACAAGGTCCTAACTGACCCATCTCCATATCGCAAAGATGTTTCTGGTTAAAGTATGTTAAAGTAAGATCAGATATTGCAAATGCACCTCAAGCATCCTCAAGCTACACACTGTTTGTCCTTTGTGCCAGGGCAGAATGGACGGATTCATGAGCAAGAGTGACGACTGGGTCATGACCGGTGTCTTCACTCCAATGCCATTGCCCTGGACTTCTGTCGTTGCGCCATATTTTTCCAAGGCCTTTGAGATAGGAACGTATCCTGACATGGCCAAGAGTTTGTTGCGACAAGTTGTGGAAACTACAGCTAGTCTCATCATGGCTACCCTCTGGTAAACTAACATAACTATGGAAAATCACCATTTTTCATGGGAAAACTCACTATAAATGGCCATATTCAATAGCTATGTTAAATTACCAGAGGGTATTTTCTGGATCACTCCAAGTTGTCGCCCTTTTGTGAGGTCCTTGCCTGCATCTGTTGCGTCAACCGCAGCCGGGCATCTCAGAGGCTGAAGATCCGGGATAGGCATGTCAGTGGATGAGCACTGCCGAGGCCTTGAAACCTGAGGAGAACACGCAGGATGGAAATGTCTGCAATGATGATGAGGAGATGGCTATGGGCCACAAAGGGTATCCATGGGTCACAAAGATCAAGCCCACTAAAAGTAATCCCAAAATAGACTTATATGATGGGATCTGATCATTGTACCCCATTTTGTGTATCCATAGACACATGTTTGTTGAGAATGCAGCTTATGATAAAATTGTATCTATAGAATTGAGCGGAATTGCGTATTGCAGCAAAGGTATATGTCGATGAAAATTTGGCAGGGTTTTTGAGGCGGCAGCTTGGGGCCAGCATGTTGGGAAGAAATCCACGCCCAAAAGAGGAAGCCAACATGTGTAAACCATTGCATATTCCTGGGTACCGTTGAACAAAAACGTCAGACTCATCTATTCCTGAGAGCACATCCTCTCTCCCAAAAGAAACAAAGATTTTTTCCGGGGAACAGGAGAAGTTTGAAGGCATTTGCTACAAGAAGTGCTCCATCCTCACGCAGGGTCCGAGACTTTGCCGTTGGTGTCGCAGTTTTAGGACACTGTACATATCTGTACATGCTTGAAATGGAGGCCGAAGAGTTTTGAACTTTTTTGAACCTTGTGCATCCTTTTACACCGGTGCTTGAAGCATCTCAAAATATCTCAGGAATTTCTTTATTTTTGAATGGGAACGAATGAATGTTGAGTGAAAGTAATCCTTGGCTCCAGGACATATCTGAATATCAGGTTGTGCATGCCACCAAAGACCAATCATTGACCAATCCGCATTAAATTCTCCTGGTTTGGGGTTTGCCAGGGACGCACAAGATTAGAACGACCGCATTTACCTGCTGCGCAGCTGACAAGATCGAGGAGGGAAGCCAAAACATCAAAAACTGCAACGTGCTTGCTGCTTGGGACCCACCAATATGCATCCATTTTTTAAAAAATCCATCCTCCCACGTTTGATGAGCCACGCACGCATTTGTTGTTTTAGCATGTTTTGTAATTAATGTAACTACAAAATTTGGTTGTTATCTCCCCATATCTTTCCCCATTTCTGATTGCTATACCCAAATAGGACATTCAACAATCGGTTCACAGCTGTCAGGATTGCGGTTTCAGCAACCAACAGGCCAGCCGAAATAGAGTTACCAGGAGACCAAGAGCATTCTGCAGGAAGAACGACTGGAACCCCAAATCTGGGTCCAATTCCCTGTAAAAGCTTGGCAGTTTTTCCAAGGTGCTCGGTGTCACCAGGTAGAGTGACCATTTACTTGGCAGAGGATCATTGAGGGGTCCAGAAAAATCCAGGCCGACAGCTGGTTTCCAAGTGAGATTTCCAGTGGGCCTCCATTTGGATAGTGAAGCCAGTTTTTAGCCATTCCTGGGAACCCAAGAGGGAGCCCCTTGCTGACTTGACCGTTCCAAACCTCCGCCAGTTGAAGATGAGTATTTGCGGTGGCTTCGATGTCTCCGGCACCATCAATGGGCAGAAAGGCCGTCCGGGACACATGGATAAAGGACCTGGAAACCTGAGCTCATTTTTGGCACAGCCTCAAAGATCTTGAGAAAATCTTGGGATGAGATGGAAGCCTGTTTGAAAGAGATTTGTGGATGGTGGAACATTCAAACTCTGCAGCAACTTGTATTCGCACTTCTTGGATTGTTGTTGGAAGCTCTGTGATGGAATTCTCTGGTATTGCAAGCAGTAAGCCATGATAAGCCGTCTACAAAATCAAACGAAACAAAAAGATGAAAACCTGCAAACCTATACCTGGAACCCCAAACGACCAAAAGGACACGGTTGTGTCCATAGAAAAAACAATGAAACACTGACAATATGTATCCAACTGTATCCATATGATGTCCGGAATCTTCACTACCATCGTGAAACAAGTGAAACAACCATTACATTCTGGTTGTTTGGCAGCTGTCAAGACAACCGTCGTGTTGTGCATGCGGGGTCATGCCTAGCATCGTTTTCAGGTGCTTGCCCTCACGACAAGGGCACCTGCTACTTGAACGAGGCACGGTCGCTTCGATTGGTCTTCTTCAGAGGGATATATTATTTACATACAGACACACACAAACATGCCGGCATTCTCAGAGGCTGTCCCACTCGGGCTAGTGTCGTGCTATTTATTGAAATTACTTTATATAATTTTATCAGATCAAGAAATCTCAGAGTAAAGGTACAGTAGGTATCAAAATGTTGCCGTTGATTGAAGAAAACATACAAAAACATAAAAAAAAACATACGGTGGGTGGAAGAAATCCTGCACCACCTTGGATGGTTAAATTCCTATAAATAATGGGATAAACCACCTATCAACTGGTGATTCGGATTTCTTCCATCCACAGCAAGAAATCACAAGAAATCCTCAAATCCATTCCCAGATTTTGAAGCAGCAGCTGATAGCAGCTGTGCACGTCAGGAGCTATTCTTGGGCATGTGCTATAAGAAGACGGGCCCTCAGATCATGGGACATGGGACCCTCAAACCTCAGCGAAAAAGTGCAGGATTTTGCTTTGAACGACATGATTTTGCATGATGTTTGCTGAGGGAAAGATGCACCATTCAGCATCACTCCACCATATTCCATCTGCTCTGCGGAAAAAAACAACTAGTTTCTGTGTTGAAACACGAATGACCCCATTCCCTTTGTGTTGAGATCAATCAAAAGTGCTCTTCGAAAACAGTCGCAGTCTTGAATATTGGGGATGCCCCTTAGACGCCTCAGCGACTGGGCGACGGGGCGCTTCAGTCGGTCCGGATGAGGTGCAGTGATCTCACGGAAGGTGCATACAACATGCGAATCTCTTCCTTTTCGTGCTGCAGTGTGGGGGGCCCGAGATGGATGAGATGACTATGGATGACTGAGATGGGAGCAGCCGTCCCACCGTTTCAGTGGAGTTTCAAGAAAATATATTAGGGAAAGAAGTAGCTGATTGGGGATTCAGGTGTTCGTTTTTTTTTTGACACATTCACAGTCTGGAGTTTTTCTGGTGTTTACGTTTCATCCCTTTGTGACAAGGCCTCTGTAGGGTCAAGGTGTTGAGAACCAGCGATATGGTTGGCACATTGGATTCTGTCTTTTCTCCCCAGAAAGCACAGTCCGGTAAGTAAATAGACGGCCATGTTACCATGTTTGCACAATTAGTTATTTATAATTGTTTCACAAGATTCAAATAATACAATCAACGGAATCTGATTGGATGTTCTTTTCTCCCATGGAACACAGAAATTGGGGCCATCCAGTACATTGAAACACATGTTATGCCTGTTCTGCTTGGCGCCTTACCGGGCCCCATCACCGCGACCAGGCGACAAACATCTTGGAGTGCAATCCCTTCGTCTTCAGCGGAACCCCGATCGTGAAGAGTGAGATGTCGCTGGGAGCCTCAACAGCAGCTGGGTCTTGCAGCCGCAATGAATCAATGGCTTAATAAAACCGCAGCCGTCATACGACATCAGAAGCATCTAACTCTACTTGTACCCAAACTAAGAGATACTAAAGCCAAAGCCACTCCAACAATAAGAGACTCTGTTGGAATCAAACATCATCATGCAATGCTTAATGAAGTTTCGAAACTTGCTAGCTTGTAATGATATCGCATGTGCTCCAGGTTTAACGTGGGTGGCAAACCTGACAGCGGGCCGGCGGGCCCAGATGGTTTTTACAAGGTGTCAGATGTTGGACCTTTGCTAATTGCTGCTAATTTGCAAGATCAGCACAAGGTGGGTAGACTTTGAAGACGAAACACCAGGTTGTGCATAGGAGCCAGTGCTGTCCCTGGTCATGAGGGGTGTTTGTCCGATTATTGACTAATAATGACTGATTAATCAATTCATGGGGCTGGAAGCCTTTTTTGGCAAGAGCCGTTTGTATTGGTTGCTGGTTATTGCATCATCCATCCCCAGTTGTTGCTTTTACTAAATCCAAGACTTGTGCTGATTATATGTTTTCCCTTGATCTCTTTTGTCAGCCACACGACATTCTTATTGGTTGACTCCCATCGAAAAAAGGTGATCTTTGCAACGTTTGTTGGAACTGCCAGGTATCCATTACAAGAAAGCATATAATAAAGATAAAGTAGTACAGGAATGTACAGGACATGTTGCACATGCATATCATGCAAAATAATGTAGAAGATATAACATATAAACATCATATACGCCAATCCCATTCCCATCATATCCCCACATAGTTTCCCATTCGCATCATATCCCAAACATGGCCTTCACGTGAGACAATCCAAAAAGGCCTCACAAGCCAATTCCAGATCTCACTGAGACCTGACTCGCCAGCAGCTCAGTCAAACGTCAACTCGAACGCCAGAAATCCGCACGTTGAACGGCACTGGAATATATTGTAATATACTACAGACATCTATAGACTATAGAATATATTGGCATACTAATAATGTATATATATATTATTATATATAATACATATATACATATAGTTATAGATACATATAAATAGTTATATATACATATATAATATATAGTTATATGAGAATCAGATATGTTTGAATGTAGTAGGGCAGTCGACCCTGGTGATCCCTCTCGCTTGACGTTTGCTGATATAATCATTATGATTTTACTAGCGAGATTATTTGAGATGATTGTTTGACATGAATCGGATTTTCTTAAGCAGCAGAAGCATTTAATTAAAGTCAATCGACACTAGGCTTCCGAAACGACTTCAGGATTTTCCCCAGCTTCGAGACGTCAGTTGTTCTAAGAATACCACACTTCCAGGCAGTTGAAACGATTCTCTCTCCATCGACAGCCCGAACTGTTGAGGCTGCCACGCAATCGCCATGGCAGTAGAGGATTGGTGTACCCTATGTACACAGATGTACATTATGTACCTACCCAATGAGAATAGCTTGATTTGGTTCAGCTTTGATTCGATAAAGTGTAAATAATGCATGACCTACTCTTGAGTTGGATCCCGTATGATCCCGTGTTTTCCATTGAAATGCAGGAACATGTGGAAGCAGTTGTCAAAACATGTCAAAACCAATTTGCAATTAGTTGATGTGGCCAGGCACACAATAGATGAGTATTTTCTATACATTACATGCATGCCAATCAATAAATGAAAATGACAGCGCATGCTAATTTGGAGCATCTTGACTTTTGGATCTTTGCGATTTGAATGCCCGCTCATTTTGTTTCACCGCTGCTTGAGATGGATGTCAGCCCATCTCATGTTAAATTCAGTGTCTGACCTGTGAAACTTAGGACTCTTTTACCAGGGTCCTGCAGACAAGAATATGAAGAAAACTGGTGGATTTCCTCGTTGAATGACTTGAACAAAACAAAGACATGAATTCTGGGAACCCAGCCAAGGTGATTAAATACATGTTGTTGACAGTTGAGAGTTTGCATCGGTTGGCTTTTGCAATTCCAGGTCAGTGGCTTGCCTTTTGAGAAAGACTCCAGCGCAAGAGTCATGTTGGATGTGCTGTATTTTGTTGGGATGAACCATCCATTTCAATTTTGGGTGACAGGGAGCCAACCTCATATTTCCATATATTTCCAGCAGTGACAAAAGGCAATTGATCCAATGCTTGCAATGCCAAGACTCCCAGTGGTGCCGGAAAAAGTATCTGATGTCCTGCTGCTGATGTCGTGAACGTTCACGACACAGGCCACTGCCAGGCATGTGGCAATAAATTGCACCGTAAAAATCACAGCTACCCTTCCATTTGGTTGCTTGTAGTTTTTCATTGAAGACCTGGATGTTTCATACAGCAACGGGTAAACCATGGAAAACCATTGAAAAACCATGAAAAGGAAAGAATGAGCCAATTTTTTGGAAATGGGTTGGTCTGAAAAATAGTATACCCCGCAACCCTCACAATCCGGTCCCCTAATCTTGAAATACATTAAATATCATTAAGTACCCCAATACATGCTCCGTTTTCATCTTCATCTTCCTCATCCTCTTCTTCATCATCATAATTTTCTTCTTCTTCAGCTTTTTTTGGGGGACACCCCATTGTCAGACACACCTAAATAGTGTTTTGCACCAATGTTTTTGGCTATAATGGCTATAATTGGTTATATCACATTATGGCCCCATGATAGTTGGTTAACTTGCCGTTTCTTGGTTGGATCTCCATTGTGTTGCTCAGATCTGACGTTGTGTTGGGTAAATCCAATTTCTACATATACGCACGCACATTATTATCATTACTTTCTTATGTATATATGTATATATATATATTATATATATGATCGAGAGACCTTTAGGTACCATTTTGTTCCGGTTAATTCTGATAATTTTTAGAGCCTTTTGGATAATTGAGAGGATTTGAAGAATTAAATGATTTAATCCTTTTAATCCTTTTAATCCTCCAGAGGATTAAAAGGATTAAAAGGATTAGATGATTTAATCCTTTTAATCCTTTTAATCCTCCAGAGCCTTTTGGAGGATTAAAAGGATTAACAGGATTAAATGATTTAATCCTTTTAATCCTTTTAATCCTCCAGAGTCCTTTGGGGGATTAAAAGGATTCAAAGGATTAAATGATTTAATCCTTTTAATCCTTTTAATCCTTTTAATCCTCCAGGGGGTCCGGAATTCCCGGCCCAAGCCCTTGAGAAATATATTTAAATCCATTTAATCCTTTTAATCCTCCAGAGTCCTTTGGGGGATTAAAAGGATTAAAAGGATTAAATGATTTAATCCTTTTAATCCTTTTAATCCTCCAGAGTCCTTTGGGGGATTAAAAAGATTAAAAGGATTAAATGATTTAATCCTTTTAATCCTTTTAATCCTTTTAATCCTTTTAATCCTCCAGAGCCTTTTGGGGGATTAAAAGGATAAAAAGGATTAAATGATTTAATCCTTTTAATCCTTTTAATCCTCCAGAGCCTTTTGGAGGATTAAAAGGATTAAAAGGATTTAAAGAATTAAATTGCTGGGCTTTTCTTGGGATTCTGGGACGTCTGGAGGATTAAAAGGATTAAAAGGATTAAAAGGATTAAATCATTTAATCGTTTACATCCTTTTAATCCTCCAGGGCCTTTTTGGGGGATTAAAAAGGATTAAAAGGATTAAATGATTTAATCCTTTTAATCCTTTTAATCCTTTTAATCCTCCAGGGGGTCCGGAATTCCCGGCCCAAGCCCTTAAGAAATATATTTAAATCCATTTAATCCTTTTAATCCTCCAGAGCCTTTTGGAGGATTAAAAGGATTCAAAGGATTTAAAGAATTAAATTGCCGGGCTTTTCTTGGGATTCTGGGAGGTCTGGAGGATTAAAGGGATTAAAAGGATTAAAAGGATTAAAAGGATTAAATCATTTAATCCTTTTAATCCTTTTAATCCTCCAGAGCCTTTTGGGGGATTAAAAGGATTAAATGATTTAATCCTTTTAATCCTTTTAATCCTCCAGGGGGTCCGGAATTCCCGGCCCAAGCCCTTGAGAAATATATTTAAATCCATTAAATCCTTTTAATCCTCCAGAGCCTTTTGGAGGATTAAAAGGATTAAAAGGATTTAAAGAATTAAATTGCTGGGCTTTTCTTGGGATTCTGGGAGGTCTGGAGGATTAAAAGGATTAAAAGGATTAAAAGGATTAAAAGGATTAAAAGGATTAAATCATTTAATCCTTTAAATCCTTTTAATCCTCCAGAGCCTTTTGGGGGATTAAAAGGATTAAAAGGATTAAATGATTTAATCCTTTTAATCCTTTTAATCCTCCAGGGGGTCCGGAATTCCGGGCCCAAGCCCTTGAGAAATATATTTAAATCCATTTAATCCTTTTAATCCTCCAGAGCCTTTTGGAGGATTAAAAGGATTCAAAGGATTTAAAGAATTAAATTGCTGGGCTTTTCTTGGGATTCTGGGAGGTCTGGAGGATTAAAAGGATTAAAAGGATTAAATGGTTTAATCCGTTTAATCCTTTTAATCCTCCAGAGCCCTTTAGGGGATTAAAAGGATTAGAAGGGTTAAATGATTTAATCCTTTTTAATCCTTTTAATCCTTTTAATCCTTTTAATCCTCCAGGGGGTCCGGAATTCCCGGTCCAAAAGGATTAAAAGGATTTAAAGAATTAAATTGCTGGGCTTTTCTTGGGATTCTGGGAGGTCTGGAGGATTAAAAGGATCAAAAGGATTAAACGGTTTAAAAGGATTAAATGATTTGATCCTTTTAATCCTTTTAATCCTCCAGAGCCTTTTGGTAGGTTCAACAGGGTTCCGGATAAAGTTCCGGGAGGCTTTGGTGCAGAGCCAGGTCAGGCTCAACAGGGCTCCGGGGTTCCGGAGAAGGTTCCGGGAGGCTTTGGAGCAGAGCCAGGTTAGGTTCAACAGGGTTCTGGTGAAGGTTCCGGAGAAGGTTCCGGGAGGCTTTGGTGCAGAGCCAGGTCAGGTTCAACAGGGTTCCGGAGAAGGTCTGGGAGGCTTTGGTGCAGAGCCAGGTCAAGTTCAACAGGATTTGTGGCCATTTAACTCACGGAAACCGAGCTGAAGTGTTTCCAGCGCTTGGCTTGGCAGCAGGCTTCAGAAAGATTAGTAAACATAAAACGTTGCGGCTGTTGGGCATACCACCGAAGCTTGTTTTCCACAGACATTTGCTGTGGATGGAAATTGCATGTCCCTTCAAAGTTGCAAGAATGCAGGGGTGAGGCATGTCACCCTGCCTTTGGCAGCATTGTAAGTGACAGCACACGAGATTTCTTGTAAAGAAGCAACACCCGGATGTTTGTTTGAAATTTCCTGGAACAAATATTTTTCGACAAGGGCCACATCACCACATGGGACTTTCAAAAAGCAATGCTCTTGAGCTGCATTGACAGCTGGTGAGCCTCCATCCACATTGTGCAAACAGACAACATCACCAGAAGTAATTGTTGCCCCAGAAAAAAGTTTACAACGAGAGCTCTGCATGCAAGGCATTCCCACAGGAACCACGCCAGCATTGCATAGGAATGCCGTCATCTTCTTTGTGGGGCCCCCTTTTTGCATTTTGTAGGCAGGTGCCTTCTCTAAACAGTCTTGACTCTTCACCCAATGTATAGATGTGCCCTGCAATGACAGACTTCCTCAGAGAAGTTTCCCAATAGGTAGTGTTGCACAAGACATTCCCATGTTTTCTAGTGCCTTTGTGCTTCCTTTCCATGGTCCAGCATGCAGGTAATTGGCCATGCCTCTGGAGACTTTGACTATAATATGAAGTGACCAGTGCATCTTTGGCTCGAATTCTTCCGACCAGTCAGCTGCAACAGTTGCCTCCAATGCTGCTTCAACAAATGAAAGCAATTGCTTGTAGTCAGGCTTTTCCAAATCAGGGATGGATAGGCGATAGTCCAAAACTTTGCACCAAGCCAAAGAGCAAGTTGACCCCAGAAGACAAATGCCATTAGGCAAGCAACAAATTTGGACATAGTGTGCCAGCACCTGGTACAGACCCAGAATCTCTGAGGATGCATCTGAACTTCCCAGCTTTTTTGTGGCCTCCCACTGCTTTGGGCAGAAATAGCCTTTTCAAATTGCATTTGTGAATGGCAGGCTGGGCCCAAAGTTGCACAAAGCCATGTGCCTTCCAAATCTCAGCCACACCACTGGAAGCAAGCGGTTGGATCCACAAAAACAAATACCTAGTTCAGCACACCATTTGGGCAGAGCCCATGCATATAATCATGCATGTATTGGGTGATTGGTCTCAGAAGGTTCTGGGACTTCAGCTTGTCACTCAGCAAGAGTGAATGCTGGGAATAATCAACCCCAGAAGCCTGGCTCCACCTTCTTAACTCGGTTTTGTTGCACTCTTGCATCCTTGCCCACGAGGACAGGATCTGTTGTCTGTTGCAACATCCAACAGAGAGTTTCAGTCTTTTAAGACCTCCCTGTAAAAGTACCTCAGAATGAGGATGAGCATATTTGTTGTCAAACGTGTGCTCCGGGGTCGCCTGAAACATGGCCAATGCTGGCTGCCAGCTGTGAGACTTGCTCACTCCTCTTCCCGAGCAACGTCAACCAACTCCCAGAATTTGACAGCGTGGCCCCAAACTGGGCAGATGAACAGTAAATTGCCCATGTATTCCTAGAATTCCCTGCCAATTGGTTGCCAGGGTGCAGTTCATCTACATATACCAAGACGGTCCACATTCTTTGTCTAGGCTTTGCTGGAGTCAGTAAGATCTTAGGCGAGTACAAGTGTTCAAGCCATACTCACCCTCCAAGTCACGAAAGGTAGCGTCAGCTACCTGAGTTCTCCGTGCTTCAGCACAAGCTTAGGGGGTATTGGGGGGCCAGCCCGTGCAATTCATGGAATTCTCGCCGTTATGTATTGGATATCAATTATAAGGGGGGGGGCCCCCCCCCCCCGAAAATGGTCATGGGTTCAATTCCCACGGGTGACGCGGTCACGGGCCCCCACATTAGAGGCACACTTTCCATGAGGGAGATGTCCCTGTAGTCCAGCATAATTGGTATGCTTCAGCCTCAATAACAGTTGCTGCAAGGGGTCTTAAAAAGGGGTTTTTAATAAACCCCTTTTCGTGCATCATTTCACGCAGCACAAGACACAGTGTCATGCAGTCATGCTCTGGATAAAATCATCTTAGACTGCGCAAAAACGTTTTTGGTGTATCATCTTAGGGGCGCAGCATTTTGACACCACTCCTCTCCCACTACACTACCTTTCGTCCGCTTCCGCCTGCTCTCAAGTTCTTTTGCCATCCACACTTTTTGACGTAGCCCACCAAAGCTGCCACATACGCCTTCACCCGTGAAACCTCTTCCCATCGTTATAGTAGGCATCTCATCCTGTGCGCTTCTCCAAGCTTCCAAGCAACTACTAGCCCAGAAACTTTCCTGAACCAACCTCCACTAGAAGTTCCTCGAGGAGGCACGAACTCTGGTACCTGAGAATGAACAATACTAGATGCATAGATCAAGAAACTTGAATCCCACACAGAAAGCAAAACCATAGAAACATATGATGCTTGAGAAAATGTATGAGTTTCCTATCAGATACATCTTGAGTAGAGGACGGCCCAGTCGAAGCTTGAGAGCCTTTTTGTTTGGTGCAATAAAGAAGCTTCTTCACCTGGTCAGGAGTACAGGTCAACCTCCCCCATTGCTTCTGGAACTGGACCAGGTAGTTCTTTGGGGATGCATGCTGCTGAAGCCTCAGAGGGGGTACTTCAGGAGTGGCAGGTGCCAACAAACCAACATCAGGTTGAACTGGCAAAACCGTAGTTGCACTGGCTGGTGAAGACGCGCAGATACCTGGACTTGGGCCAGGTGCCATTGCCATAGAAGCTTCAAGTAGTGGTGCACCTGGGTGTTTGGCTTTAGAACCTTCCACTTCTCGCAGAAAACCAGATCCACTACTGGGCTCACCTGGTGGCTGTTCTGGCAGGTCAGGCATCAGGCCATCCATCTGCAGCCTGTATGCAAAGTTCACCAAGAGGTCCGAGGTCTGCTTTTGCAACTCTTCTTCATTCAAAGGATCCTGAGAGGGGACGACAGCGGGGCCAAAAACAATGAAGTGATGAGTATGACAAAATGAAGGGGGTTGGCCGCCATCACCCTCCCTCTTCATCACTACAGGTGGAAGTGGTGGAACATGTTTGCATTGCTTTGTTGCTTGTGTTACATGCCCATGAGGTTCCTTTAAGGTTTTTTCTATAAAACTATGCTTATTACTAAGATTGCAACCAGTTGAACAACTACAAACTCCTGACAACCAAAACATTCCCATGCATGAGCGCACAAGAGTCCCAAACTTGCATGCGCATTCCAAAACTTTGTAGCTTGCAGGGATGGAAAGCAACACAATTGACACTGGAGGACTCTTCTGCCCAGAGTTCAAATTGGCGTGCGTTCGCGCGTGCTGGTGACAGCATCTCTTGGAGCAGAAAACGGACGCTGCGCAGGTTGAGGGGCAAGGGAAAAAAATGGCGACTTTCTGTTGAACTTGTACACACATGTAGACATATTTACTTGTGTATATAGTATATATGCATATAGAATGACGTTTGATTACGTTTGTGCGAGGAGGAACGAAATAGACCCCAAAGGTCCCTGCCACATATATATATATATATGTTCATACGCACACGAATATATAATCATCCCGCTACAACGGAGGCGTGCTTGCAAGCCATCGCCTTGTCAGCCAGCGGCGACCCCACAGCTTGGTTGCAGCCGAAGGCCCGTTTTCTTGAAAAAACGGTTGATCAAAAAGGGGTCATACTACCCTCTGGTAAACTAACATAGCTATTGAAAATGGCCATTCAAAGAGGATTTATCCATTAAAAATGGTGATTTTCCATAGTTAGTTAGTTTACCAGAGGGTACCCAATTTTTTCGTGTGTTGTCACCCAAATTTTGTGGGTCATCAAAAAAAACCAAACAACACATATCCAAAAAATGGCAGTTGCATGTCAAAACCGACCAAAAGCAGCCACCAGGATGGCAATCTGCCGGCAATCCTGGCCAAAGCAGCCATGGAGAGCACGGCGGAAGTGGCTGTGGGGCTCCCTGGGAGGACTATAGTGCCGGCAGGAAACATCCCAACATATCCCAACATGGAATCAAGATGAATCAAGCAGGTACAGACATTGTGTGGGTGTTGGTATCGAATGGTTTCGTGAATTGCTGTAATGGAACATCAGACTATGCAAAATAGGAACAGGGCCAAGAAGAGAAGATATGTGAAGTGTCCTTCTGGCATTGTTTCAACAACCTTCGCCTATCTACCGCAGCTGTGTCCTTGTGCCCGAATTGTTTCAACAGCAGTTCAAACATTTCACAGACATCTACATCATTCATCAATGTCTCTTTCAAGCACTTTTTTTTGAGTGCCACTTAGTTGGAAACCCTTGGCCTTGAGACTACCATTCTTACCTCCTGACCTGGCCACAGGGATCGGTGCCATGCCATGGACATCGACTCCGACGACTCAGAGCTGGAGCTTCTGCAGGTCTCCCGGCCACGGGTGCGTCGGAGAGCCGCGGTTCCCACGGTGGACCTGGTGCCAGCGAAGCGACTGCGGAAAACACCAGTGGCACCAAGACAACCGAAGCAACCGAAGCAACGCAAGCCGAAGCCGAAGCCGAAGCCGGTGATTGAGTTGGATGATGAGGACCGAGTCATTGAGACCTGCTCCTCGTATGAAGAGGCGTTCTTTGGAAAACCCCAAACTTCGAAATCCCCAAGTACCAAAGATGATGTGATTTTTGTGGTGTCAAAAGCTCCAGCACCACCTCCAGAACCTCTAGCAGCGCCTCCCATGACCACCCGCCGGTTGCCGCCGGCCCCGAGTTTGTCACTGCTGGCACTGTCCCTCAAGGCGTGGAGACAGTCGCAGCCCAAGGCACCCAAGCCACTGCAGCCCTTGAGCTGTGTGACGTTACCCAAGGAACTGTCGTTGCCAGCGGCTCCAGTAGCTCCAGTGGCTGTTGCAGATCACGTGCAGCCACAGGAAAAACCAGAAGTTGTGAGGTTTGATGAAGATCCAGAGGAACTACTGCCCCAGGTGCCCTATTCCCAGGCTTATGTGGAACGGCTTCGGAACAGCTCAGCAGCTCATGGAGTTTGCTGTGTGTGCACGGCACCCTTTGTTCCGGGTGAGCTGCGGTTTGGGTATGTGGCAGAGATGTCAGATTCACAACGAGAGCAAGCAAAGTGGCTACACTCGCGATGTTTGGGCGACGAGGAGCTTCAAATGGCACCAGGTGAATGGGTGGCAGTCTCTCCGTTGGTGACCAATGATGAGCTGCAGAGGTTGATGGCCATCCTGAGCATTCGGAGGTCGAGCCATGTCAGACGTCCCAAGTTGTGGTGTTACCCTCCTGCCATTCGGCAAGGTTGGCAACGCTGGGCAGTGCCTCGAAATGGAGCTGCGCGACCTGTCCCTGGCCCTCGCTACACGGCACCATTGCTGAGTTTGGTGTCCCAACAAGCGCGGGCAGTTCTGCTTCGAGCACGACAAAGGCGGTCTCAGAGCTATGGCACTGCAACATCTGCAACGGCCCAACGGCGCCCAGCCACTGGCACCACTGGGCCAAGTTTGGTTGCACGACGTGCACAAGTGACGGCCACCTCTCGAAGACCCGCCACCTCTTCAGCTCCAGACCCACCAGAAAGGCGGCGTCAGTGGCGGCGTCAGAATGCCCTGGGCGACCGTGCGCAGGAATTCTTCGCTGCGGCACCTGTGATGATCCTGACGAAAGATTGGAGTTCAGAGGAGCCATGCATTATTTGCCACGAAAACTTGTTGAAAGGGGATGAAGTTCGACGATTGCCGTGCTGCCACACCTTTCATCGTTCTTGCATTGATCGTTGGTTGCGCTTGAAGGCGGTGTGTCCGCTGGACAAACTTTCAGTCCAACAGCTCTTATCCCAGCCCAAGGATGCCGGTGTCACAGAAGCTACGACCTCCTGAGCAGATTTCAGCGGTTTCAAAACCTGTCACCATGGGGCAAGATTGCGTGCATCTTTATCATTTTTTGTCATGTCCACAGTCCACAGTCATATTCCGGTTGAAATAAATCATTTGAGAGGAGTCCCTGTCTGTTCAATCTGCTTCACAGATCCTCCTTGTTGGTCTGTCCTCGAAAAATGGGTGAAAGCGGTGAATGTGTGTTTAGCAATATTCTCTGGGTATGCACATACAAATTATGCTCTAACATACTCGTTTTTTTTTTACAATCTATATACATAAGTCTATATGATCCAAATTTGAAGTGCCTGACACATTGATAATCACAGAAAATGACCGCCAGCTGCTTCAGCATACGTCCAAGGTGCGGCAAGCTGCATTGAAAGCCATGCTGCAGCTGTTATTGGCGCTTGACTCGTTGCAGTCTCAGCTGGGGATCATAACCCTGGTGCTGTGGTGTTCAAATGGAAAATGAATCGGACAAGTACTGTAAAGGATGTCAATGTTCATCGTCTAAACATCCCTAGACTATTGTATCAGAATCATAGTCATAGGTTTTAATATGTTTTAATTGTGCTATCCTATAATGAAGTTCAAAACGACGCAGGTACTGGTACGTAGGTTAATTCACATTTATTCGCAATCCATTGTGGACATCACAGGCACACTACTGACCTTGACTGAACGTTTAGCCGGCTGATTACGACAGTATCCGCAAGGTTCCATTGAGTCTCTCTGTAGGTCAGCAGCGGTGGATCATCTCTGTGATGAAGAGGCAGTTGGTGATCCTGAGTCGATTGACACACGAAGAATCGAAGGTGATAAGATGCTGCAAGAATCTACAAGTTATAGTTATGTCATCATAAGTTAAGATAAGTTAGATCAACTTCTAAGTTGCTGTACTAGTAGCGTTTCCCCGAAAGGATCAACCTCAAAAACTCCATCACCACGCTGCTGAACTGGGCAGGTCGTCGAGCTTCAGACCCACCTGGTGGCTTCCATTGGATCCATTTTGGCAGCTCAGTGGACCATTTTGAGTTTTTTTTGAATATCTATTGTCTATCTATATAGTCTATATAGTCTATATATGTCTATATTATATATACAGTATAATATGTATAATAGAATAGTATGTATATATATATGATTAACGTTTTGTGACGTTTGATATCTCCACTCAGACTTATGTGCATAGTTATACAAGTGGATCATATTCATATTCCACATGTTACGCACAGATTGTGTATATAGTATGCTCATACAACTATTTCTTTTAGCCTAGTTGTATGTATATGTGTAGCCAATATACTACTTTTGCCAGAAAATGCGCTGAGGTCAAGAACAACACACGCAGACATAGGGATGGCATGTGTTAGAAAATCTCTCAGTTGATCCGGCGCCCGAGGCCGAAATGCCCAAAGACGAGGTCTCGACCTCACTTCAGCGAGATTGTGTGTGTTAATATGGCAACCCAAGAATAAACCATCCCAAAAATTATCAGAAATGGGTCGTATAAACCATCCACAAATGGTAGGTTTATAGCATTGGGTTTGACACATTAATGCAGTTCATGTGATGGATAATGATCGAGACGCACAAGATCAACGTCCATCGGCAAGGTAAGATCCACTGACTGCATCTTTTGCAGGCCACAGATCGCTGGGCTGAAGTGGTTGATGGGGAGGAGCAGGCTCTGTGGCATGTGAAAAGCTTCCTTGCTGCGGGCCGCCATCCACAGGAATCATGGAACTGGATGCAGCACGGGGTTCCAAAGTTGACCGGGCGAATTGAGAGCCATGGAACTGGACTTTGAAGATGCAGCAACAAAAGAGTGGGCCAAGAGACTTGGACTTGGACATTTTTGTAAGTGGGCAGTGTCTATATCCAGCGCAGGCAGAATGGTTTGCTGTGAATACAATTTCCTATGTAGATATGTACCGCTGCATAAGCTTGTTTGCACTCAAAGCTGGAAGACACATCCTTGCCTTCTTCGAAAGATGTGGTGCAGATTTGGAGAGTTCCGTGCTACGCAGTTTCCAAGGACCCTGTTGCACATCACCTTCTGTTCCTTGGAGAACAATGGGGCTAAGTGGTCCTAAGTGCATTCAATTGACCTTTGTCCTACGTGGGAGAGCCCCAACAGCAAGAAGTGGACGAGTAGAGTAAGTGAAGCGGATTTGAGCTGCAACAGCAGCCGTCAGCTGCCAAGGCTTGGTGTTGGGCTGGACCAACAGCATTATGATGTTCAGGCACATGCTGGTGTTCGCTTTGTGCAATGAATTTCTACGCGTGTCTACTAAAAGCTGACCATGGGACAAGAAACCACATAGTTCAGGCTTGTAGAGGCTTGACTGGTTTTTACATGAGCATCATTCTACTGCAGACATTTGAGCCTCGGTTGACCTTGGCCATGATAGGTTTCGCATTTTTGCCACCATGATGGTAGGTGTAGATCTCAGATGATCTCAGTATCCACCAGTGCTGGCGTTTTATCTGAGAGTTGAACCTTGGTGGAGTCTGAGGTAACACTATTTTGATGGGGGTATCCCTTGCCTGTCAAGAAGGATTGGTGCTGTCCCTCGTCGGAAAATGATGGAATATAATTGAAGAAGTGTGCAGAGCAGCTTCAAAATGTTTTGACGCTGCAAAGAGCTGCCGACATAGCTATAATGTACAATCTCGTAATCTGACGTGTCATGACCTGTCGTGTCTTGTGTGCAAATATGTCAAATTTTGAGCTGACATGATCCAGCACCGTTCTTTCAAGGTCTCCAGACGCCATTCAGCTCTGCCCCGTCGAGCTTTCGTACAGAGCTCAATTTCGCTCGCAGATGTGGAGTGCAGAGTTGGACCGTGCCACTCCGCAAGGCCTGCCTTCTATGCCAAATTGATCTTACTCTTCGTTTGTGGCTCGCTGCTGGGCCATGAATCTGTTCGAGACTGCAAGGCATTGTGAAGCAGCATTTGGGCCGAAGCTTGAGTGGACCCAATGGAGCGAACCAACCTGAACTAAAACGAAAACTTTGAACATTGAAGAATCTGATGTTGGGCAGGCTGAGTCAGCTGAGGTTCTTCCATGGAATCCTGAAGTGCCTTGTCAAATGCGTGAAGACCTCCGTAATGTCGGTCTCAGAACTTGACAATTCTGCAACCATTGGACATTTCAGACAAGCCAGTCAGGTGTGATATGGATTTTCCATGATTTTCCACATTTTCCGACATCATGTCATCCCATCTCTTTCTTCTGAGATTCCGCTTAATGCTATATAGATGGTGCATGATTATGCTAGATTTCCTGAGAGTTTCGACGTGGCTTGCTGCACTTCAGCAGTCGAGTGTTGACGTTGTTTGAATAGCAGTTCAGTCGGAGGATCACCGAAATCTGCAGGATATTTCGGAAGTGGACTCCGGCACACTTCGCACCATTCATCTGTCTTGTTGGGAGACCCAGGAAATGAATCACCAAGTGACTGCTTGGCGTGCTGGATCTACTGTAAATTATTCTAAATTGCAGGTGAGATATTTGCGGAAATTTATGGAAATTTGAGATTGCGTGCGATCTTTAGCATTGTGACATATTGTGACATTGTGTTTCCTGTGAGGTCATTGTTTTTGAAGAGCTCCGCGCTTATTGGATGGATTGGAAATTTCGACGGACTCCAAACGATCGCAGCTATGCTTACATGTTGGATCCTCAGATCCAGGTGAATTCGAACTGTAGAGTCTCCGTGGTATAGCTATGTATAGCTTGGCCATTTGATAGATCTAATAGTACTTGTCTCATTCGTAAATTTGTGGCCGCATTGGCACTTGATATCACTTGATCCTAATTTCCATAATTTCCGAGCTGATCTGTCCAAGGCAGAGTACCCCCCAACTCTATATATATATATAATGGTTTTGGTTTAAACCATCATGTTCCACCATCAAAATGTTCCTTTATTGGATGTAAATCTCCTGTTTCTGGATAAAATATATCCATATATATCCCAGATGGCCTATTGATGGGGGATAAACATCTTGACCCCCAGCAACATCATTCTCTCCCATGGTATCTACAGAGACGCATGTATAACAGACATGACTGACCCCAACTGTGGAAAATCACTGTTTTTTATCCGTAAATCACCTGTAAATGGATCATTGTCGATAGCTGTGGACATTTTTTTTTGGTGAATCATTTTCCCATATTTTCCCCATGGAGAACCATTAACTTCGTAAATAATTGTCCAATGGGCAGAGCCCCGTGGGAAACCCCAAATGACCCGGGACCAGCTCTAGAGGCTGGCACCCGTCTTTGGCATCACTGGCTCCATCAGTATGCAGTGTGGCCTCAAAGGCGTGTTTTCGGGGTCAGAATCTATCAGTTCTATTCAGTTCTTTTACAGCCGGGGGAAGTCTCTAGTGACTCTGGTATTCTTATATTGTTCAACGTTGATATGTTTTTTTTTCGTGTTTTCCTGTTGTTGATCAGCTTTGTTGGGACCTCTGGCACCTTGCTATACCTTTCTGAAGCTATGATTTACTTACCAGTAAGTTCTGATTGAGAGGAAATATCATGTGATGAACTATGTATTTTTGATCATGTGTGTCATTTCTCTGTCATTTGTTTTTCATGTTTTGTCATTGCTACCGGTCATTAATATACGATATATTCAATTATATTAAGTTAAAATGTGTATATATACAATTATGTACATATGTAAGTATATTATACATATATATGAACATACTATCACATCTATCTATCGCGTTCATCTACCGCATCCTTCTATTGACATTTTTCTATCTATGTCTATGTGTCTATTCCAATCTACGTGGCGAATCTAGTCTATACAATGCAAAATGCTGGATGTGCACTCTTGTTTCTGCAGATCTCAGGTCATAGGCGAAATTTAACAATTGAGACGCTGTTTGTCGAATTCCGCGATTGAAGATCATTCCTTGGATAGCGCGCTCGCTTGAGTTTCACAAAGATCTGAAGGATGCAATCGAAAATGTTCAATCTTGCCTCTCCCAATTCCCAATTCCTGGTTTTGAGGTCTGCTCGGCGAAGTTTTCAGGTAAGATTAGATTAGATCGTTTGTCAGTTAGTAAGATAGATAGAATACGGTACTCTATGTATACTTATACATACAGATAGATGTCATCATTTCATATTTTTTTGCCCACTCCTTGCAGGAGTTCCATGGGCAGCCTCTGGCCACTTAGCTTGGCGTCAGATCATGGCGAAGAATCAGGAATCTCAGGGCTATCTATCTATCTATCTATCTATCTATCTATCCTATCTATCTATCCATCTATCCATCTATCCATCTATCCATCTATCCATCTATCCATCTATCCATCTATCCATCTACCTGTCTGTCTATCTATCTATCTATCTGTCTGTCTATCTATCTATCTATTTATCCATCTGTCTGTCTGTCTATCTATCTGTCTGTCTGTCTGTCTATCTATCTATCTATCTATCTATCTATCTATACATATATATATATGTACATATCTATCTATCTATACATATATCTATACATATATCTATACATATATCTATACATATATCTATACATATATCTATGCATATATGTAACATTATGTAACTAGGAACACGGTCTTTATCTGGCCGTGGTGTTTTTGTGATCAACGGGGTGTCATGGATGATGTTTGATGTGGTCGTGCCAATAGGATTTTGGTTGATGTGATTTCCAAGGCAAAAAAACCGTGATTCTGGTGCATAAAATCAAAATCTAGCGTTTCGCCTAGGCGAAACTATCATTTTTGATGTTTCTCAGAACTCCCCAACTAATTCGAGCTGTATTGTTTTGATGTGAGTTCAAAGACAAGAACCCCCCTTATTCTGGTGCAGGAAATGAAAAAACAAGTGTTTCGCCTAGGCCAAAACGCATTTTTTTGTAATTCCACATGTTATGTATTGATGAAGTTGGCACAGCCTGCCAGACGACCTTGCAACCGACCTGGATTTCAACATGTTATGTATTGATGAATGTGGCACAACCTGCCAGACGACCTTGCAACGGACCTTCACTTGCATCGAACAGCTAACTATAACCAAAGACAGGCATTCATACAAGTAAATGATGTTGAAACCAAAGAAACTGATCGCACTTCCAGCGGACATTTTCTGATTGGTTTTTTTTCTCACAGCAACTGTTCGAGTTCTTCCAGGAACCTTTGGGGATCTGGATTGTCCAGGGTGGAGCGCCAGCACCACATGAACACATATTGCGTTACTGACGGGTGCATCGTTGAATGCCCACGGTCTTTGTGTTTCAAGACCATGTGAGCAGGAAGGAATTCTTTCAAAGTCCTCCAAGACGTATCAGTTACAAGTACCCGAACACTTACAAGAGCGTAGCATGACGTATCAGTTCAAAGTACCCGAACACTTACAAGAGCGTTGCATGACGTATCAGTTACAAGTACCCGAACACTTACAAGAGCGTAGCATGACGTATCAGTTCAAAGTACCCGAACACTTACAAGAGCGTAGCATGACGTATCAGTTACAAGTACCCGAGCACTTACAAGAGCGCAGCATGACGTATCAGTTCAAAGTAACCAAACACTTACAAGAGCGTAGCATGACGTATCAGTTACAAGTACCCGAGCACTTACAAGAGCGTAGCATGACGTATCAGTTCAAAGTAACCGAACACTTACAAGAGCGTAGCATGACGTATCAGTTACAAGTACCCGAACACTTGCAAGAGCGTAGCATGACGTATCAGTTACAAGTACCCGAACACTTACAAGAGCGTAGCATGACGTATCAGTTCAAAGTACCCGAACACTTACAAGAGCGTAGCATGACGTATCAGTTACAAGTACCCGAGCACTTACAAGAGCGCAGCATGACGTATCAGTTACAAGTACCCGAGCACTTACAAGAGCGCAGCATGACGTATCAGTTACAAGTACCCGAACACTTACAAGAGACGAGTCCACTTACCTAGCAAGTTCACATGAACGTTACCACATGCCCCACCCCACCCCACCCCACCCATGTCTACACGCACATAACGGCACACACAGAGACGAGTCCACTTACCTAGCAAGTTCACATGAACGTTAACACATGCCCCACCCCACCCCACCCCACCCATGTCTACACGCACATAACGGCACACACAGAGACGAGTCCACTTACCTAGCAAGTTCACATGAACGTTACCACATGCCCCACCCCACCCCACCCCCCCACCCCACCCCACCCATGTCTACACGCACATAACGGCGCACACAGAGACGAGTCCACTTACCTAGCAAGTTCACATGAACGTTACCACATGCCCCAACCCACCCCACCCCACCCCCCCAATGTGCACGAAAACGCACGGCCAGATAAAGACCGTGCTCCAACTATATATATACACGTATAGTTGTAATGCAGCATCTCTTGCGGATGGTGAACCTATAATGTCATTATGGCACCCACAAACATTCCCGGAATGCAGATATTTCCGTGGAATAACTCGCTGGTCTACCTTGGGGCTTTGATTTTTGGACGGCCCAAGAGTTCCACCACTGCAGAGCCTAAGGCAACATGTTGAGCTGTGCGTACCACTTGGTTCCTTGTCAGCATGATTCGACTGCAGCATGAACAGATACAGCGAGTCATGCGTTTCTTCACCAACACTTTTCCGGTTTCGTCACGCAAAGGCCAAATACTTGGGCGGCTGGCAACCCGCAAACCTCAAGAAAGCCATGGTGCCCTTCTGCATGTGGATGCAGCATGGCAGGTAACATTGAATTGGTATGTTTTTCATTGTTTTTCTCCGGTACTGACCAAGCCAGTTTCCGACAATCTCTTGACCTTCAGATCCATTGCAAAGAAATGTCAGGAGAATTTGGTTTAGGCGCATTAGTCAGTGAAGATTGTTGTCTTGCGTTGTGGTTGCTATGCATACAGGCATACAGGGAGGTCTTACGGTTTAAAAGGTTTTTCTAACGTGTAGTGCCTGTGGAGAAAGACTCAATTTTTCTTGAGTTTGGGATGTCTGATCGCATGATGAGACTGACTGAGGTCTTTCTTTATCGGCATATTGCTTGGCAATTCTCATCACGGCAAGTTTCAAGCTCAGCATGACTTTGTAACAGGAACTGTTGAGTCCAAGGGGAATTCCTCGGATTGGCTCTGGATGTTCTATGGTGTATACTGTATGATGTAGTTACAGCATGTTAAAGCATGCTGAAGCGGTAACAATCACCCACCCACCCAAAAAAAAGCGAAACCGGGAAACGCGAAAAAAAACCCATAATACACATGACCTTTTAACCGGGAAACGCGAAAAAAACCCATAATACACATGACCTTTTTCCATCTTTTTCCTGGGGGAAGGTCTAGGTCGCTCAATTAATTCCTTTTCTTTCCCTTTTGACATCATTGTAAAACGAAAGAACATGGCAAACAAAGACTACCAGGACAATTGCACGAGTTGTCATCGCTTTCACCCCTGATGATTTATCATTGTTTTTACTTCGTTCTGTATGTTATTGAAATTGCAAACTGGTTCTCTGCTTTTCGAAGCAAAACAAATAAACAACAACATGACCAAATGGTGGCAGTTTATTATTGCCCTTACATTTCTTGATGTACAAATATATATATATAATTATATATTAATTATATATATATACATACACATGTTTTTTTACTAGGCCTCCAAAGGGGGGAGGCCTTTATCAGCTCGAAAAACATCCCTTTTTCTACACGGTGAAGTAAGAACTAAAGTATTTTGAACCTGCAGAAATTCTGCATTATTTGTCGTTTCTTTGTGACAACAGATTCTTTGTTGAAACAACAAACTATAAACTGTTTTCTTTGCTATCTAAATTCAATTTAAACATAACAAAGAAAAGAACAACAACAAGGACGGCGGCGGCTATTATTGCGTGTGCAGTTCTTGATTTATTTTTGCTTTTACCGGGAGTCCAAAGGCATGGTCAGCAAAGCAGTGCAATTCCGGGGGACCAGGCAAAGTGGCAACACTAAACTTTGTACAGGCCTTACTAACTTATGTATTGGCAAAAAAATGTCCATTTTGACCAACATATATATGATTATTGTCGTTGCTTTACTATTTCTTTAGCTACATTGCGTATCCAACTAGGTTTGTCTGAAAATAGAGTACCCCGAAATCCATAGATTCATCATAATTTTCCTTTTGTTAAATTGTCACGTTGAAAGATATACCCCTATTGTCAGACACACCCACTTCTCCAAATGCAGGAAATTGTTCCAAGTTTCCTTGTAAGCTTGACCTCGTTCATGACCGCGGCCCAGGTTTAGTCTCATTCCAATATCAATAGAATCTTGGCGTGCAGAGAAGGGTTTCACAGATTGAGTCGAAGGTTGACCTATATATTTTGTTTCAGCTTCTTAGCATGGTCGCAAGATGTGCCGGTAAGAACTCCAACATGTTCATGTTGATATATGTTGATTGTACTCTTCTTGCTGTTTCTGCCTGCTCCTTTGTTGCTCCAGTGTTCTTTTTGTCCACTGGCCATGTCAGACTGGCAACGTGGTAATAAGGTGATGGCTGGTCTTTTCTGCACAATGACCGCGCCTTCACAGCACTTCAACGGGCCATCGAATGCAGCATTGCTTCTGGTTATTTTTTTCTTAAGGCATGATAAGTGTGACACAGTAATTTCACTGCCGATCCAAATATGTTCTGTGATGGCCTCCTTTCGAAACGACAGACAACTTCATTGTTCGAGTTGCTTGCCATGTCATGGCTTCACTATTTTCTTGCCCACATACACACTGGCACGCTTTGAAGTTGCCCTGCCCAGGTTGTGTTTCCACAAGGAAGTGAGAAGCAAAGAATTGAAATGCCATTACACTCGGTTTGACATCTTTGCAAGGGATGAACCATGCTGGGCTTCACGAAACCATCTTCACATTTGCGAGTTAAACAGTTATTTTGGCTGTCATCATTGTTCCGTACTGAACTATGGCAACTATGGGTTTGTCACATGTCTGAAAAAAATGGTACCCCAAAATCCAAGTCTGTATCATCAATAGTTCAATGGCAACTTTGGGGTATCCAAGTGGTCCAAGCCCATTAAAGGTGACCCAGCACCCCATGTTTGATCTCCAGCATGAGTGAACTGCCCAAGAGCAGAGCGGACTTTACCAGCTTTGCTGCTGCCTACTTGTGTGCAGACAGCAGGAATCAAGGTTACTGGCATCGTTGATTGGAGCGAGTTTGAGTAGATCTCGCTCAGCTTATGGTTGTGAATTGGCTTTGTGCAGCCGCTACATGTCCTCGCCAGATGTTTGATATGCTTGTCCAGTCAAAGTGGTGCCAGAAGATTCATTTGCAAGGTTCCATACCGACTTTCAGCTGTTTGCAAAAGAGGCATTCAGCAGCTGCAGCCGTGCTGGAAAAAGTAGTTCAGACACGAAATTTGCTCCGATCGAACACCCAGGGCTCACCCAGAAGTCATGCCTTCAACATCCTTCAACCTTCGAAACAGAGAATACAAGCGTGTTGAGATTGTCATCCGAGAATGGGGAGAGAACCAAGTTGACCAAGGTGACCAAGTTGATCCATATCAGCAACATTTCAGCAACTATTTGGTGTAGCAGTTGGATCCAGTTGGCATATCAGCATGCCACAGGCTCCACTGGAGGAGGATTCAGAAGTTCTGCTGGAGGAGATCTGTGACATGGAATCAGGGGGGTCCTCCAGATTTTGATGGCCTGAATTCATAGCAGGATAGTCAGAACATGTCGGAACATGTCAGAACTGTGGTTTGTTTCTCCATGTTTCTCCGTAAATTGGAAAAGAAATTTCTTTAATTGGGTTTGTTTGGAATAAGGCTGCCCCAAGAACTCTTGGTTTATCATCATTTTCCTTATCGAATCTACAACGGCCATGTTATATTGGGGCAAATCCAGGGGCCCATGGCTTGCTATAGTAGCCATGGCTTGGAACTATTTCCCCTTCAAAATGGCTGGTTGAATGATGCGATTTATCGGCTAAAAATATCGGCTTTCAAGCTTGCAAAATGAGAAGTTTGTTGGCTCTACAGTCCTTTTTCCTATACGATGTTGACTCAATGTTGGCACATATCTTTGAGCATTTTGAGCCATGGGTCCATGGGTTTCTCTGATAGGCTACCCATGGCATCATGGCCCCCAAATCCCTTGATCCACATGGCCACCCAGGATTGCCTGGACCAGGCGAGCTACCTCATTGCCAGAGGCGATGAGGCTTGGAGCTGTGAGCAGTATGATTCTCTCTGTACAACACTCATGACATAATTACAACTGATACTGTATATATTACTGTATGTATATAATATTATATACATATGTAGAATATACATATATAACCATATTATATATATATATGTACATGTAATATTTAGAATCTTAGAATATCAACATGACAAGATTATATCACCGAAGACCATCGCACATGGATCGCAGGGCCGGTGTGCTCTGCGCGTGGCGGCTGAGCAGCTGCTGCAAACAGAGGCAGAACTGGGCCACAACCCGATTTAGGGACACACAAAATATAAAAATAGAGATACAAAAAGATGTAAATTTAAGATTTAAATGTACGTGTATATATATAATAAACACATGTATATTTACATATATTTACATTAAGCCACCAAAATTAACTGGCTATTCCCTTCTTTGATGTAGGCGTGGTTGCTTAATTGCCATGTTTTGTTATGATTTAATCCCAAAATTGGTGCTATTGAAGTGGTAAGAAGCATTGAAAATGTGGGGATTTCGCCATCCCAAAAATTGGGAATAGCCCATTGGGAAGTGGTTAGTAGCCAATATATATATATATATTATATAATTATATATATATATAATATGGGGTTACCGGAACCCAAATCACAATTGGGTGCGCTAGTCGTGGTTAGTAACTGCATGTAACCACTGACCAACTAGGATGCACATCCTAAGGGTCACATGTTTGTTGGGAGCACAGCGGGATGGGATTATACTGACACTGAGGTTGCATTGACTGGGCTTCCCAGAAAGAATATTGTGCATACTGGACCGTGAATCTGTGTAACAATCTGTAACATGTATTTTGAACCTTCTGCGGCCATTTCAACTTCTGGTTGTCAGTCGAATTTCCAGAGGCTTGGCAGGCGAAGCATGGAGGACTTCTGCTGTTGACCCTTGACTGCAAGAGCCAAGAGCCCGACTTTTTCAGCCTCACTGCAAAAACATCGAAAGATTGGGGTGTTTCTTTGACATATGCACTGTTGTTTTGGGGACACCCGAGTCAGTCTGAAAATAGCTATTGTCCTGGTCCAAAATCTGGGTGATCCAAATTTTCCCAATCAAACAATGCCGCCTTGAGGAATCGCCCCATTCCCAAGGGTGGTGAATGCCAATAGGGAAATTCAAACTTCACCTGTCAAAATTTCCCTCAAAACCTGAGTGATGATTAGTTTCCCCCCACCAAATCCCAGTAAGTCCCAATTGCTTTTGGAACAGAAACCCATCGGTTTCAGGTTACGTGTCGGCCTGGAGGGCGAGGTCCTGGATGGTCGCTGGAAAATCCCAAGAGTGGGAAAACATGGGAGAATCGTCTATAAATGGGGTTTGGTATTGCCATTGCCAGGCTATATTATTTACTGGGTGGTTACTTCATGTTACTTCCAATTTATGGCAATGTTCATAGGAAATATAGGACAAATATGAGGCTTAAAGTATCTCAAAGGGGTGAAGCATGGGATTTTGTGGGTACCTCATTTTTGGACATGAGCCATACCCCTGCCACTGGGGCTTGCAGCTTGACCAGTTGAGAGGTGGAGTTGTTGGACGTGCTCTCCATCCCATGATTCGTTGAATCATAGTGAATCAATATCAGCAATGCACAAAAGCTCCAACACCATCAAACAATATCAAGCACCTGTTTGTCAAAGACTCAAAAGACCATGAATCAAACAATATCAAACACCTGTTTGTTGATGATTGGTTGTTGGAAATGGGTTTACTGTATAGTCTAGTTCAATTGGGATTGCAACAATTAATCTACTGGCCGTATGAGACAGGGTACCAGGATGCAGCCACATGCACGTGGCGCGATGAGAGATGCTCCGATGGCTGCCGATCACTCTCGTTTTTGCCTCGGCATGACAATTTGGAGCATTAGTGTATGGGCTGAAACTGATTGACAATTGGGTGATGAAGATGATGAATACATTAGGAGCCGTCTCACTGCATAATCTATACTTGGGCAGAACCACTATGTGCTGCAGTGGTTATTCTTTTTCACCTCTACCTGGAAAGATCAGGCCCTCCACCAGCATATTCGCGAATAAATTGGGGACAAATAGATTGTTAATGATTCTTAGATTGTCCTTCGCAAATGCTGCTGATGCGGCACATCAAAGAACTCTACACTGCTTTTGCCCATTTTGCCTGTCAATCTTGGCTCAAAGACAACTTTGTATCAGATAACTCGGACTCACGGAAATTGCAAGCAATTGGACGTCCTGGGTTGGAGTGAGCATTTCTAGCGTTGGCAGATTCTCCGTAATTGATCAAGCTTCTAAAATTTCTTGACGCCTTTTATGTGTCTCCTTCAAACACGCTTGATTCTTGATCACCATAAAACCATGGACTGGAACATCAGACATCTTGATCGGCAGTTATAGAATGAGCGACAGCAGTGAAGATAAAATCGGATGGAATCGCATAGCTACGCGCTGCGCAGCCAGTTTCGCCCAAGATGTCGTCTACACCTAGTGCCAAAGGAGTCGAGGACCACTTGAATCATTTGGATCAATGATGATAATGATCAGACTGGGTAATTATGACACGGACCTGTCGACCCCCGATTGCTTGGAGTCCACATGACTTTAGTGGCCTGAGGAATGAACATGCAACGGCAATGCAACGGCCATGTTTCTTGAAATCACGTGTTGCGCGCCCATTTAAGGTGATTCGTTGAATGACAAGACATCCTGCAGTACTATATAATATAACCATATATAACCTGTTTGTTGGCAAAGTTCAGACTTCAAGTAAGTGGTATTTAGATCCTTGTGTGGCAGAGGCAAGCAAGGTGAGTTTTGCCGCGTCCATGCTATATACTGATGCAATTCGTTTCAGAGAGATTACTTACTTCATAAGGCCCAATATGTTTGGATGAGCAATTACCTTCCAAACTCAACTTGGTAGAGAAGGATGATGACTCTGATGACACAACAGAATCGTTGGGGTGTATGATAGTGTCAAGCTATTAATTTTCCCGCGCGGATGACCTGTCCTGTTATGCTCTTGGTGGACACCTGTACCATCCTGTCCCCAAGTGGCTGCAAGTGCTGGCAGGATTTGCACTTCGAGAAATGCCTGGGTCGTGGCTACTTCGGAGAGGCTGTCCGAAAAACCAACGCATTGCGTTGTGGCGCCTGAAAATAAGCTACCCGTGGCAACCCCGAAATCCAGTTGTATCAGTGTAGCATTGTTTTCCCGTTGAAATTGCAATTTGGGGTCATGTCGAGCTTTTGGACAACCACCAAGACATGTTTGATCTCCATCTTGTGTGGGATGATGCTAGCTCCAATCGACTGTACAATGATTCTTGGGACGCCTGCCTCAACCATCAGCAAGTTCATGGGTCCGGTTCTTTTCCCCAACCAGGACACATTTCCCAGAATCATCTACTGGCTGGTGGATTCACTTATTATCATTTCTTAGAGTTTCCAGCGTTTTAGGATAGTGTTCTTAATTGACACCCAATTGACTCATATTTTACCGTAGATAAAGAGCCCAACAGATGGGTTTTCAAAGTCACCATGCCCCACAGGTTTGGCGAGCGAAGCTCAAGAGCAGCCAGCTGGTTGCGGTGAAGAAGGTGGGGCCCAACTGGACAGTTCAGCCAACTAAGGGAGATGAGCTGGGTAGTTATGGTAATTATGGTACTGTAGTTATGGTAGTTGCGGTAGTTGTGGTAGTTGTGGTAGTTGGAGAGTGTATAATAAACTACCACCTTTTTGATCCTTTTTGCAGGGAAAAAACATGCCTTGTGAGAGATGTTTCTTGCTAAAGGTTTGTAGTCAGGATACAGTACCCATTTATCCAATTTTCATGTTGAGAATTGTTGTCCCATTAGTGTTTTGGGGTTTGCATTGACAGATCGATTTCTTTGCGGATCGTTGAGTTTTGGAAGGTGCGACTACAGCTGATCTTGGACAATCATTTGATGGATCAACTGCAGAGACACTTGGTTGAGATGAGGCAGCTCTGGTTGTTCAGGAAACTGCAGATGGCAAGAGGAACTGAAGAATTCCGGTTTGTTTACAGGGAAAATCTAAGGCAAAACAGCTATTTTGCCGCAACAAATATGGGCTTTACTGTCAGGGGTCCCACAAATCTCAGGGCTATCCTGAAACCCATCAGCTGTTGTGGAACTCTGTTGCTGTCGGACAAGGAGAGATCCACATCCTGCGCAAAATGGACCATCCACGGATTGTGAGGCCCATGTATCCATGGAGGGTGCTGTCGGACGGGCAGTTGTACTGTCGGAATAAGATCTGGAGATGTTGCATTGAGTCTGAATGCCTAGGCAAATAGACAGCTGTGGGAAGCAGACGTGTATCCATCTATGTATATGATATAATATATAATACATATATATATATATATTATACTTCTTATACTTTTGTATACACATATTCATGCTTACCAAGGGCGTATTGTACTATGAATTTTATTTGCATCCTATTTGAACTTCACAGAGCTCGTTGTATGGAGTATGAACCTTTTGGCAAATACAACCACGTTTTGCCAGTTGACCACACAAATTCGCCACTCTTTTGGATCCAAGCATTCTTAGTGGTAGAGAGGGCTTGTATCACCCTGGGTTTGCTCTTGCAAAGCGAACTCGCGCTATTTGAAGGCTTTTCTTTCATTTTGAAGACAAGGAGAGGCATTTCATGCGCTTGGCTCAGTGCAAAATGTCCAGATCGAAACACTTTGAAACACTGGATGTTGAAATTATTATCATTTATTATCTATAGACTGTATATACTTTATGTGCAGTTTTTGAATCTCTACTGTGTTTCAAGATGATCATACAGTCCCGTTGTGACTGGCTGATTTGAATCGGATACCGCAGCAGAGATGTCCTTTCTTCGACAAACGCAGCGTGGGCTGAGGTATTTGGGCATGGAATTCTGCGAAGGCAGGGCAGGGTCAAACGTGGTTTGCTGGAGAATCGATGATTTTCCCTGCTACAAATCACAATCAATAAAGTATAAAGGGAATTTCCCAGCTAGCCCCGTTTGACGACCTACATGTAGGTCACAAACAACACCTTCATTCAACTCAGCTGTCAGAAGTTCTGGATACCTTTTGTCTCCGACACATCTAGTGGGATGTGTGCAAATCATTTCCAAAGCTTGGTGTGTGTGAAGAATCATGGAACATTCAGTGATCCACTCGATTTTCCCAGAATTGGACGGGGACAAGAAAAGCAGGAACACAAATTTTGATCAAAAAATCAACGGTTTTCCGAAATTCGCCCCGAAACCAATCCAACGTCCCCAAAAATGTGCCGATTTTTTTCGTTGGAGGCGGCAGCCTCTTCGATAAGCTGCAGAAGGTGGAACGATTTGAATGTCCAGGCGACGTCACAACGTGGCAGTGGGAAAACCATGGGATGCCCAAACAAATCCAGAGGATTATCATCATATTCCCAGATCTGGAGATACTTGGATAACCCTACATTTTTGGAATAGTCTCATCATTCTTCTTTTTTTGTTTTATATGGACTCCTTGTGATTATTCTTGCTGTATTTCAGCTGCCATTTTGGGATATCCTGAATTTTTGGACAAACCAATATCTCCTTCAAGAAAATAGTGATCCACCACACATCAAACATATGAAAATCGATCCTTGGCTCTTGGGATGATCACAGTGATACGTAATTGGCTTTGGGATTGGTTCCTAGTAGTTTGCCCTAACTAGCTCAAACTCTGAATCCATTTGAGTGCTTGTAGCCCTTTAAGTGATTCTTCCCTGTCTGATGCGGTTTAGTGTCTACTTTCCCACTTTCTTGGGGGCCATACACCTCTGTTCAAACCCAGAGAAACTGCATCAGCATGCATCGGCATTCCGCGCTCAGTGGCAGCTCGATACTTCAAAGAAGCGTTGCTTCGCCGCAATGATAGCGCTTGCATAGATGTGATGGTGATACTCGGGATGCCATTCATAAATTATTCATAAATGGTATGAGCCTTTACTAGGAGGCAACAGTCAGGTGACACGTAGGTTCCTGAATCCTCAGCGAGGTAGGTCACGAACCCTTCCGTTTTTCCAAGGGAGCCCGGAGGATGAGGGAATTTGCATGCTCCAAATGTGTCACCTGAGTCACAAGATATCACATAAAAGCCAGATAGGTGAAGGATCAGCTAAGAGTTCGTGTCATTGTAATTAATTAGGCAGGGAAAGGGCATCGCTTCGGGATACGTCGAGTGCATCGCTTCGGGCTACGCCTCATGCATCGCTTCGGGATACCTCAACATCAACATCATCATCATCATCATCATCATCACCATCACCATCACCATCACCATCATCATCACCATCACCATCACCATCACCATCACCATCATCATCATCATCCTCATCGTCGTCGGCGTCGTCGTCGTCGTCGTCATCATCATCATCATCTTATTCTTCTTCTTCTTCATCTTCATCATCATCCTTGTTATAAGCATTTTCTTCTTCCGAGTATTATTCACATTCACCTTCATCTTCATCATTATCATGATGATGATAGCGTCAGGAGAAGATGTGATACCGTGAGATCATGTTGTTGTGCAGGTGCAAGAGAAGATCGGCTCATAGTGTAGCATATATGTCTTTGTGCCAAGAGCAAAAGGACGTTTTCACACACACACACACCCACATCCCGCCCCCACCCCCATCCTCCATCCTGCAACAGGTGATGCAAGCAAACAGTCGCAGGCTACAAGTCAGCGGTTTTCCGAGCTGATCCCTCCCCACCCCCCCAACCAAACCCTACATGGATGAGTCAAGTAATGATGATGTAAGTCGAATGATCCCTCCCCCCCAACCAAACCTTAAATGGCTGAGTCAAGTAATGGTGTAAGTAGAATGATCCCTCCCCACCCCCCCAACCAAACCTTAAATGGCTGAGTCAAGTAATGATGTAAGTAGAATGATCCCCCCCACTCCCCCAACCAAACCCTAAATGGCTGAGTCAAGTAATGAAGCAAGTAGAATGATCCCTCCCCACCCCCCCAACCAAACCCTGGCTGAGCAGGTAATGATGTAAGTAGAATGATCCCCTTCACCCCCCAACCAAACCAAACCCTAAATGGTTGAGACAAGTAATGAAGCAAGTAGAAGAATGATCCCTCCCCACCCCCCCAACCAAACCCTGAATGGCTGAGTCAGGTAATGATGTAAGTAGAATGATCCCCCTTCACCCCCCCCAACCAAACCCTAAATGGCTGAGACAAGTAATGAAGCAAGTAGAATGATCCCTACCCACCCCCCCAACCAAACCCTAAATGGCTCAGTCTAGTAATTAGATGATAAGAACGATGTTTTCTGTGTTGCCCGAAGTGATGAAATCTGTGTTGCCCAAAGTTCGCGCCCAAAGTAGGAGGAGTGTGTGATTTCTGGATGTTGCCTGAAGTGATGCGTTTGGTGTTGCCCTATGCGGGTGCCGGCAGTATATGTATACAAAATTATACATATACACATATGATGTCTTATGTTTTCCATTGTTTTCCAATTTTTCCATATTTGTTTCTACAAAAAAATCCACATCCCGTGTCCAAGGTGTGAGGCCTTGGACTATTTGCATCATCTACCCGACAAGGCCTGGGACATGGGAAACACCAACCGTAATCTGGGGATATCATGGGGATCTTCTATGCATGTACATGATTTTTCTATATCAAATACAATGTATGCAAATAATTGCACATATATATAATATAATATTAGGTATATGATGTAATGTAGGGACAATTCATGTGATGCGATGTGATGTGATTTGACGTATGTACGTATGTTTGTATCCAAATGTTTGTGTATCTTAATACGTGTGTATCCGCGCAATATCTTCATGGATGAAGCAAGGATCACCCTGCGCAGTCGCACACGGTTCCACTGACAGGTTATTCACCGTGACATAAAGCCGGAGAACATCCTGCTAGTGCCTTTGGCATGAAGTGATGGAAGTGCCATTTTTGAGGCGCTATCAAGGCATTGAGGATTTCATCCCCGTTTTATGCTCCCTTAATATCCATTAAACGTGGATATAATGGTTTTCCATTGGATTTTTTCCCGAATGCGTAGCAAGGGTTCCCATTTCACTCTGGCCGTTGAGAGTGTATTCGCTAGACGTTGCGCCGCCGTCTGCAACCGTCCGCAACCGTTTGCAACCGTTCGCAACCCTTCGCCGCCATTCGTATGAGGTCCCTATGGCCGTGCCTATGGGGAGTGCTGCAAAACTGGTCACTTTTGGTGGTTTCAACTGTTGCGCAACCTCGTTTCGTGTGGCAGGAGTGGCACTTTGTGAGATCGCAACAGGTTTCGTCACATGTCAAAAGGTTCTGTGTGACAGGCGCAATACTTTTGCGAGGTTTTCAGAAGATGGCTTGCATTTTTCCTGGCAGGCGCAGCACTTTGGAGACCTCCATCGTCATTTTGCGTGGCAGGCGCAGCACTTTAGACGCGTGCTGTTGCGTGTTTTTGCGACTCGCATTGTCAGGGCTGCGACAAGTGGTGACAACGTGCAAATTGCGTGGCAGGTGTGGGACATCGTGAGGGTTTACTTTACACTTTGCACTCCACACCCCACATTCTACACTTTACACTCCGCGCTCTACACTCTACACTTTACACTTCACACTTTACACTTGACATTCCACAATTTACACTCCAAACTCTACACTTTGCACTCCACACTCGACACTTCACACTCCACACTCTACACTTTACACATCACACTCCACGCTTTACACTTGACACTGCGCACTCCACACTTTACAGTTTACACTCCACACTCCACGCTCTACACTATGCACTTTTCACGTCTCACTTCAAATTTTGCACTTGACACTCTACACTCTACACTTTACACTCCACACTTTACACTTTACACTCCACACTCTACACTTTACACTCCACACTCTGCACTTTACACTCCACGCTTTACACTTTACACTCGATACTTCACACTCCACAATCCCCGCTTCACACCCTACACACTATTCCCCACTCAACACCCTGTTGTCTTCACACTCCAAACACTGACTGCACTCCACTACATTCCACACTCCACAGTATACACTGGTACGGCAACAGAGGACGAATGATGACGAATGTACAAGACTGTTGAAATAACTTGTTTCACGAAAGTGTTTTACGTGACTGCATCTCTTTGTGTTTCGACATCTGTACCATTAACAACGTATGAGCATTCGGGTTCGTGGGCCGCATCTTGCTTTTTGACCCCCATGTCCAGAACACCCGTATTGTTTTGGTGGCACCAACATCACCAAAAGGATCTTCAGATTCTTCGGCATATAGTCCTTGAACGTCCCAAGTTCATCCAAGTTCCGATTTCCGGCTACTTACTACGTTTCAGGTTGCATTTTGTTTTTACTCTGATAATCATCCGGGTGTGTTTGAAAATGGGGCAGACCCTCCTATATGATGTTCATTTTTCATAGGGGATAAGAACCATGTTCTCAACCATCAACCGTCAACTTTGGGTTTTCCATGTTTTTCCAACATTTTCAGGCACCAAAGACATCCTTTGAGTCCGGCTCCCTCCGGCCCCCAGACAGCCAATGACTCGGTGAAGTTGGCCGACTTCGGATGGGCCAACCTGCTGCAAGAGGCTGAGGCGAGGCGACCGTTCGGTGGAGGAATCCCGCACTGAGGGATTATATGATGGTATAGTTAATATTGACTATTTCATTGTTAGTGACTTACTAATATTGTGTTTATGATGATTATGATAATTATTTCTGTCACGAATAGTATAATTATTACGTTATCTTATTGTGACTAGTAATATACTGATGGTATATTATATACTGTCATGATCATTAATGGTATAGAATAAAGATGATGATGAAGAATCCATGGTATATATTTCTATATTGTTAATTAGTCAGCATAATCCATGATATTATAACTAATAACTACCAGGTATATAACTGTTAGTACTTAGTGAACGAATGATTAAACTATATCTAATGCTAAATTAGTGATTTATCGTGTACAATGACTAATGGATACTAATGGTATTGAACTAATGGTAATTACTATACTCCATGGTATATATATATATTGCTGTATATTGTTAGTTGTTACACACCATTGTACATAACTAATGATATACTGATGGATGCTAATGGTATATTATATAACCAATGGAGTATGTATATATGTATATACATCCGTTACTGTAGTATCCACTAGTTGTATACACACCCTTGTTACATATGTAATATGTAGATGGCATATGTTGTCTATATGTGATGATAACATTATTTTCATGTTTATCCATTGCTCCTTATACATATTTACATTATACTATCATCACATA
The DNA here is from genome assembly GCA_947184155.2 of Cladocopium goreaui. Classification (NCBI taxonomy): domain Eukaryota; class Dinophyceae; order Suessiales; family Symbiodiniaceae; genus Cladocopium; species Cladocopium goreaui. The sequence goes on along the minus strand of CAMXCT020005135.1, from coordinate 103,618 downwards.
TCATTTGTTATTTCTGGCGAGTCATTATTTTTGCCGAAGATGCCATTGGCATTCAGTAGTTGTGACTAAGCTGCCAAATACAGGGAGCGTCAAAGAAAAACTGGGCAGCCCAAACCTTCTAGAATCACTATAGCATAAAGTTGTAATACATTATAGTAAATGTGTAAGATTGTACATCACCCATTAGAATTACTACGGTTTATATTATATATATTATATATTGAATTTATTATTATATTCTTATACATCAGTGGATCCCTGAGCTTTGACTAGTGACCCATCCAGTTTTGCTGGAAGGGCTCCAGACTTGTCGCGAGGATAAGCGCTTGACGTTTTGTGGCACACTGGACTACTTAGCTCCAGACGCTGGATCTGAGATATGGATGTGCCATGTGCCACTAGGGACCGATAGGAAATGAGTTTTGAACCACGGGAGTTTGGGGGTAGCCTATGTCTATTGCTGATATACTATCTGCAAAGTTCGTGAGAGATCAAAACCTGATAGGCAGGTGGCTATTCCGTTCTGCTGACCTTGTCCAAAGTTTATAATTGATGTATTGCTGTCATCGCATTACCTAGCTATGAAAATGAAGTCAAGGACGTGTGCAGTGTAGTGCCGGAGTCGAATAGGATAGTGATTTGATTTGCATAGGTGGCCAAGACTTGCTCCAACACTGGTAATAGTTGCCATGTCCAGGTTGATCCCCCGCTTTGTGCCCTCGCTTTACTTAAAACTTAGGAGATGATCAAAGGAACTGGCCATGATGAGAGTGGCGGCCTCAGAGACGTGCAGCGCCCGGGGCGCAGTGATGCCAGGATTTTTCTCCTGTGGTTTTGAGGTGTAGACATGTGGACCATGGGTGTTCTGCAACTCAGCTGCATTTTTCATCATTTTCTGCACGGGGAGAGTTGGTCTTTGGCTTCTCCCCAGGCTATCGACTCTGAAACCCGAACGCCCAGTTTGTGCCAAGCCGCCCAAAATGCTATTGTTTTGTCCAACATGTTCCAAGATGAGGTTGCCCATTTAGTAATCAAGCTGCATTTTGCCAGGAATGACATGTGAAATAGCAAAGCGGGAAATCCGAAAAACGGGGAAAACCAAAACTCGCAATAAAATCGTGAGCCAGAGAAAAGGAACTAACATGAAGTAATCATTTTGCTAAGAACAAAGATATTGCATGACATTGCCAGGTTGCAGTATGTTGCAGTCAAAATGTTCATTCCTTCTGAACATCAAGCCATATCAAGCCATATCAAGCCACATCAAGCCATATCAAGCCATATCAAGACATATCAAGCCATATCAAGACATATCAAGACATATCAAGGCATATCAAGGCATATCAAGACATATCAAGACATATCAAGACATATCAAGCCATATCAAACCATATCAAGCCATATCAAGACATACCAAGCCATATCAAGGCATATCAAGACATATCAAGACATATCAAGACATATCAAGACATATCAAGCCACATCAAAACATATCAAGCCATATCAAGACATACCAAGCCATATCAAGCCATATCAGGACATATCAAGACATACCAAGACATATCAAGACATATCAAGACATATCAAGACATATCAGGACATATCAAGACATATCAAGACATATCAAGACATATCAAGACATATCAAGCCATATCAAGCCATATCAGGACATATCAAGACATACCAAGACATACCAAGACATATCAAGACATATCAAGACATATCAAGACATATCAAGACATACCAAGACATATCAAGACATATCAAGACATATCAAGACATATCAAGACATATCAAGACATACCAAGACATATCAAGACATATCAAGACATATCAAGACATATCAAGACATACCAAGACATATCAAGACATATCAAGACATATCAAGACATATCAAGACATATCAAGACATATCAAGACATATCAAGACATATCAAGACATATCAAGACATATCAAGACATATCAAGACATATCAAGACATATCAAGACATATCAAGACATATCAAGACATATCAAGACATATCAAGACATATCAAGACATATCAAGACATACCAAGACATATCAAGACATATCAAGACATATCAAGACATATCAAGACATATCAAGACATACCAAGACATATCAAGACATATCAAGACATATCAAGACATATCAAGACATATCAAGACATATCAAGACATATCAAGACATATCAAGACATACCAAGACATATCAAGACATATCAAGACATATCAAGACATATCAAGACATATCAAGACATATCAAGACATATCAAGACATATCAAGACATACCAAGACATATCAAGACATATCAAGACATATCAAGACATATCAAGACATATCAAGACATATCAAGACATATCAAGACATATCAAGACATATCAAGACATATCAAGACATATCAAGACATATCAAGACATATCAAGACATATCAAGACATATCAAGACATATCAAGACATACCAAGACATATCAAGACATATCAAGACATATCAAGACATCAAGACATATCAAGACATGCTGCTCAGGTTGTATGAGCTCTTGACTGGACAGTGTCTCGGCGCCACCACGGCTGGGTCGCCTTGGGTCGCCACAGGAAAGACACCATGTGGGCTAAGGTCGCCCTTTGGCTCTTCAAGCAAGGAGATTTCATGCTTGCGTGGGTTGATGATGGTTGATGTTTCATGATGTTTCCATATACCTAGATATCTGGCAGCAGAGCTTGCTGGTTCAGTGAAGTCTGAAGTTGCCATCATCCATGCCAGTGCCAGGAGACCACCTGCAAAAGCATCCTTACTGTCAGCTTGTATTTCCCTCCGGAAATGGATGCAGACGGCAAGAATCTCAGATGACCAGCTGTTGCCTCTAGCGACCAACAAGGGGTGTCCACCTTAGGCCGCAACTTAATCTCGCAGCTTTGCAGGAGCCAGTTTGGGTGAGAGGAGACGGATGTGGATTGCGAAAGAAATGATGACACTATATATATACATAAATATTGACAAATTCTAATCTATATATATATAGATATATAGATAGATAGATAGATGGATTGGATTGGATTGGATTGGATTGGATTGGATTGGATTGGATTGGGTTGGGTTGGATTGGATTGGATTGGATTGGATTGGATTAGATAGAGATAGATTAGATAGATAGATAGATAGATAGATAGATGGATAGATAGATAGATCGATAGATAGATAGCTAGCTAGCTAGGTAGGTAGGTAGATAAATAGATAGATAGATAGATAGATAGATATGCATACATATGTAGGCATGCAACATGGGCATCTTATGGCGTTCTTATGCATTTCTTATATTTATTTTATGTTTTTTGGTGTATCCCAAGTGGTGTAGGAGTTCTGGAGCGGCATCCCGGAGTTCTCATGTCATCGGTGAACTGCGCAGGAAGACCCCTGCGGAACGTCTGAAAGTCCGAGATGCCATGGCACATGACTTCATCACAAGGCCATAGGCTGTGATGCCCCAGTTGCTGCTGTATCCGCGGTGCAACGTTGGCACCATGCGAGTCGGTCAATTGTGAGACAGTATAAGTCTTGATTGCAGAGTCATATTGAAATGCTCTACGATACATCAGCGGTGTATGTGTTTTTTTCCACAAGTTCAGTACCCACAGATCGCTTCGCGGAATAGTGTGCCAGGTATCTTGTTCCAGAGGCCAAAAGCGCAGTAAGCTGAGACCCCAGACGGTACGCAAAGTGAAGACCCTAGGTGGCCCAGATAGGTTCTTTTTATGCTTCACATCCAAAGGAAGAACATCTTTGAAGGTGTTAAACCCATTTGAACCCAGTTAAACCATGCAACAACCCTTGAGATTTTTTGAGATCTGAAGCACAGCGAAGTTTGAGCAGTGTATTGAATGCAAAGCAGCTTGCTGAGGTATAAACGAAACCAGAAATCCAGGATCCAACCCCTCACTTCAACGTCTCTCAAACGAAGAGCTTGACCATCATGTCCACTCGGAAATTGAAATGAATCACACATATCACATATCATTTAGAAATCCGCAAGTTGGAGACCCTAATTATCGCCAAGCTCATGAAACGGGATTTGGCATTGATGGAGTATCTCCAATCTAGGAGAATCTAGGCACATTCATTGTTCATTTCGGTTTCTTGAAACATCTTGAAACCAAGGTGCAGATGCTGAAAACGCTGGATATCCTGAAAAAGGCAGGTCTCAAGACTCGAGCGGACCATCATCTAAGCATCATCAGATGGCGTGAGATGGCGTGCGCATTTCAGATCATTCAATAGTGATGTAAGCTATGGATCACTGTGGCACAGGTGGAAGACGGTAATAAGAGATCGTAACGCATACTGTATGTCTTTGGATGTCTTTGGCGCTACTTAACTAGCAGTGACATGCAGGGACTGCAGGCAACCTGTCAGGCAGTTTCGCATGGGCCACAAAAGGGAACAACTAAACCAGATGAAACATGTTTGCAATGTGGCATGGTAAGACTCTGTAGTGCCTTTCTTGTTGTGTCAATTCAGGAACGCTAAAGCATGCAATGCAATGGGCGGAATCTGAATTGGAGACAAAGTGAGAAGACTGTAGTAATGCCGTATATATATATATCACATAATAGTATTCCAAAGAATGTCTATTTCTTGGCTTATGATGTGCGATGACGTGACTGCCAGGAGTCAGCAAATGCGTGACCGAGATTGGAGGTTCAGAATGGTTCAGATGAATTGAACCTAACGCCTGCCAGTGAAACAGTGGAAACATCATCCTTTTATCCCACACTGAGGAGAAATGGTGGTTCTCAACATAGTGTTTCAATCATTGGTTCAAAGGAACATCCTTGCCGAAAGTGATGGCTTTTACCATGGTTTTACCATCAAAGATATAGAGGTTTCCAATGTTTCAAACATATTTCACAACGGTTCCCGCTGGGGTTTTCCGCGCTTCCCGGCCGTAAGACCATGATCTTTCTCCCAGCCGGCCTTCCGTCTTGGCACGCAATCTGCGGGCAAAGTGTGCTGAATATATTGATCAGAAGGACTGGAAACGACTGGAAACGACTGGAAAGTTTTATGATCTTGTATGACTTGTATGTAATTGTAGTAGCCATGACCATTAGTAACCCCTATAGGTAAAGAACCAGCAAGATGAGAAAGTCATGAAGAAACACTGTGTTAGTAGGATTTCACGTTTCTATCTTTTTGCTGGTTGCCCAAGACTGTTTCACACCGGCTGTCAAAGGGGACCGATGACATCCGATGACTGCCACTGGTAGATGGTAGGAGCAAGCTCTCTTAGCAATACAGAAGGATGAGGCCCAGCCTGTCAGGGCGGAGAGTGCCTGCAGATGCCGGCAGCGAAGATGCAAACGGAAAGAATGTTGGATTCTTCTTTGAAGCTGGTGCATCCTAAAGATTGAGTGATTGGGAATGATTGGGACCTCCAATGTGCACCATCAGATCAGAATGGGGCGCAGTCCGGCAGGAGACCTTGACCCTGAAGCGAAGAGAGTTGAAGAGTAGAGAGGACATCCGATGACTTCAGCCCACTGTCGCCATCGATTGCCATCAATATTGCGTTGGCAAGATCTCTGAACTTAAGTTGCCATGAGCAAAACAAGCAGGGATGTCTTGTCCTCTTGCCATCCTCTGATTCAGATTGTTAGGTCCGGTTCAGGCCCGTTCCGGCATGAAGCTTGCAACAGGCGGGTGAAACCTGGTCGTTGCCATCGGTTTTGACGCTGTGCCAGGAAGAAATCAATCGAGTGAAGAAGGAAACAGAAGACTACAAGGCAGCCATGATTCGCATTTGGAGGGGTGTAGCTGGGAGATTTTGCTTCACTGGATATGGTTGATTGTTAAAAATATGTTTTACTTGTCCATCTCTAAGGGGGATGATGATCCCCAAGTCGCCAAGGTTTTTGATACTGGGGATGGCTTGAAGCACAAGATCTTGGAAGCGTGTGACCTGTGTGACCTTTGATAGGACCAACGAAAGGAACTTGAGAAGAGATGCGCAGAAATCGCAGAAAGAAAAAGCCGCTTGGAGGTTGGGTTCGTGCATGTTGTCCGGATTTGTCCGGAGCCCTTGTCCAAAAAAGCATCTCATGAATTTTACACTCAAAAAACACAATGATCCTTGCGTGATTGTCGTCTTGTGATATCTTGTATCTAGCGGTGGCTTCAGCGGCTAAGAGAAAGGTTCAACTGCAAGAAGGCCTTTCATGACACCGATGGTGCTGCTGACACTGTTGTTCACAAACCCTCTTAAAGAAAGTCCACCATTGGGTGTCAAGTTTGCTCCAAACCTTCATAAGCTGCTACCACTACCGAGTGCCGATGAGTGCCGCATTGTTGAGCCACCTGCAGCTGAAATGGTTCGTTCTGCGTCAGGCTTCAAAGAGAGAACAGGAAAAGCAGCTTGAGCGCGAAAAGTCCCTTGCCAGCACATTGAATCGAAAATCTCAGAAGCATGAAGATCATGAAGGATTTGCGCCTCCTGTGTGTTAAGCCTTTCCAAAGGGCAGCATGTTTAGATCATCTACAAATGGCTAAAAGTTGCCATGTGAAATTGCCGGAGATACCTTGGCTACTCAAATGATGCCATTTTATGTGGTCCATGAAATGTAGCTGGCAACTTCAAGCCCTCAATATGAACGTCACTTCGAATCTACCCACGTCACAACCTCCACGCCTCAAATCTGCTGGTCGCTTCCCTTGGAGAAGTTGTCATAGCATGGTCTGGTGGTGTGGTTATATAAAGTTAAAGATTTTAAATGGAGCCAAATATGATCAGCTGGTTTAATGGTGATTGTGGAGAGTGGAAGTCTATCTCCCCTGTGCCATTAGCTGGTGGTGAAGATGCCCGAAGTGAATCTGAGGCGCAAGACGTGGTCTTTGTTTCGCAAAAATGACCGGCCATGACTTGAGCTAGGTGAGGGGCGTCGGGGGGGGCACGATATTATATAATATTATATTATATAATATGGGCTTGTTTGAAAATAAGGTACCCAAAATCGTATGGTTTGTCATCATGTTCATTCATTTCCTCCATTGAAACAGGCATTTTGCGGTATGCTGCATTTTCGGACAGACCTATACTATGCCCGAAGCAGACACAGACTAACAGATTGTTTTGTTTGAGAGGCGACAGAGTCTATTGCATGTCCTATGTGGTTTGTCACATGCGCTTAAAATTAGTTGCCTCTAAGTAGAAAGGTTTTTCCAGATTTCAACGATCACCTTCCGTATCCATTGCATGCATCACAAGACATCCTAGATTGAAGGGAGCTTATGCCAACAGGTATGCAAGGGGCAAACAATGGAGATTCATGGAGATTCATGGAGATTCCAAGCAGCATCAATTAGTTGTCCCGTTGACGCTTCTGATTCCGGTGTGCCACTCAGAAAGCCAAGGCACTGAGTCTGAGAGATTTCAGGAATTCAGAATCTAGTGAATCTAGTGCGAGCTTTGTGTAGCTCACTCCGGCAGCAAAAAAGTAAACAGGACATTGATATTGTATATCTTTTGGATAGCATGGGTGCTAGAAGCACTATGAGCACAGCCAGCTTGAACATCCTCCATTTGCAAGGAGTTTCTATAGTTTTCCTGCTGAAGATGCTGGAGTGTTGGACCATATGTTGAGGTGCTGATGGTGAAAGCACAGCTGACCATGACACCGGGACTACATTGCAATCACTCTTGTTTGTTCAAAAATTACCAGCGGAGGAACCCTAGAGTACAGGATCTGGTGAACCCACAAACTGAGCCCTTACCAGTTCAGAGTATGAGTATAGCCGTCTTTGGGTTTGTGTCACCCAACTTCGGTCTATACTCTGTCAACGTGGAGATGTTCTGGGGACTAGTACTATTGCAAATGACGGTGGATTTGCCACATAATGCACGATTCATCACGTTCGGACATGTTGTTACATGCGTTCTATTACAGTACTACATTGTTGCAAGATATGTTTTGTACATATATAATAATTAATAAATAATACTATATAATTACACAATATTACACACCATGTTGGTAGATGTTGGGTATCTCTTGGGATGTGGTGCTTCCATCAACAGCCCGGGTCCGAAACCTGCCGCTACTTGGGCGGATTTGGGCGGCCGGACGCGTTTCGTTTGGCAAAAGATTCCAGGGGGGGTTGTGCCGGTTGTGCTGATTCTGGGTCATGAGGGCAGCATTTCTTTTCAACAAAATGCACCGATCTGGGCCACTTCTCCGATGCACTTGGAATTTGTGTTCGCAATTGTTCGCAGTGAATCAGTGCAGTCTGCTTCGGTGTAGAACTTCGCATGATCAGCATGCCAGCAATAATCCAACAGCTTCAGTTTCTGCCAGATTTTTGGTGCGGGCATGACATCACTGAGGTTCCATGTCTACTCCGGCGGGCAAGGCCGGCTTCATGTATGATTATAAATTATAATCATGTATAGCAGTATAGCATAGCATGGGATGATTCACCGGGAAAGAACCTTCGCCAATGTTGGAATGTGGTTTTTGAGGTGTCCCTTTCCACCAAAATATAACGGGAGGTCCAGGTTTTTCACTGCATTTCCACAGATGTCCAATATCAGGGATCCTACCATACTTTTGAAATCTTTTGAACATGTCCCAACTAGGCTCGAGTTACACGGTTACACCCAGCTGTCACAGCATCTTATGCTCCCAGGGCTGCAGAAAGCGAGGCGCCACCAATGGATTGGAGGATTTTCGAGCCATGTTGGATTACCAGGTAAGCGAATATGCAACAGGTCCCCCCGGGTTCCCCCGGGTTCTCAATGTTTTCTTATGTTTTCTTGTTTCACCACATGTTTCCTGTTTGCAATGTCTATTGTACTGAAACTCCAGTCACAGTGACTACAGGTGCGAAAAGAGCTGGCATTACTGCTCAAGGAGCACTTTGCTGGGAACTTAGGCTGTGTTCCAATTTCAGTACAAACACCATATTAACATACCATAGATGCCACAGATTGGATGCAACAGCACGAGTCTCATGACATGACCAGAACTAGTAGGGATACAATGAAGATAGTACAATCATGTCTAATCCACCAAACCACAGCAGAACAGTGGGGAAGTTGATGTTTGGCTTCCACCCCCTTGAAACCAATTTGAAACCCACATCAAACCCTACACATCGAGGGGCTTCATGACCGGTTGATCACTAGGTCATGCCGACACCCAGCTCAACTGTCGGAGAGGCAGAGCCATCAGATGTCCCAAAATGGCCCATCCCTATTTCAAGCTTCTACGCCACAGTTGCGCCACAATCATTTTGACCAACTTGAGGTCAATGCAGGCTTCTAGCATGTTCTAGATCTTGTTCTGTTCTTACTTGATTTCAAAATAGCTTTACTAGGTCACCCTCTGACCCCTTCGATGTTTTTCCGTTTCATCCTGGATCAATGGAGTTTTACCATGAGTTTTGATAAGTTTTGCTGTGCCAGATGAAAGACATGTTTGCAGCTATGAGGCGAGGTGGGTCTTTTTTGTGTCGTTGCGCCTGGGTATTTTCGATGAGTTGAGGGATGATTTTGGAGGTTCATTGCCACTCTCCGATGCGGAGAAGCTCATTGGTGTGCCAAGGCCACTGGGACCTGGAGCAGAAATAGGACCTGTGGCTCATGATCACACAGGTGCATATTGTGTAGACTAAACCTAATGTTACACAACTATTGGGCTATGAACAACTATCAACATTTCTCAACAGACTGGTATGTACAAACCTACCGCTGCAATCAATAAATATCTCTGCAACATCCAAACAGACATGTGTAGAAACATGTAGAAACCATAGATCTCTGATGATCTCTGCATGATTCTGATCTATACCCACTTACCAGCTGAGACCAACGGCCAGGCAGCTCCTTTGCAGAGTTTACGCACTGTGAGCAGTCAGGAGACCTGCAAGAAACGTTGCATGGTCCAGGAGGATGAAGGCAACGTTTCGAGGAAAACAACATAAAACAACAATCCAATGATACACCTTGAAATACCTTGAATTTACACGGCAAAAATGAGACATGCTGAACATGTTTGATATGAGGTTGTTCCAAACCTTGGGGCCGGGTAGCAAGCCAGACTAGTGTCCAATGCACATGTCGTGATGTGTCGGAGTGACATTGTTTGTGTTAAGTTGGGAGGATATTTTTCAGCGCCTTCACGCAAGTTTGGGCCCCAAATCTCGGGAGTGCACTTGTTTACCTTGTTTTTCTTTTGCAGATGTTCTTTATATTTCTTTATATTTCTTTGTCTTTTTGTTTGTTTTGTTTGGGATATTTTAACCATGTTTACCCTCTGGTAAACTAACATAGCTACTAGTATGGAAAATCACAATTTTTCATGGGAAAATCCACTATAAATCACCAATTTCAATAGCTATGTTAAATTACCAGAGGGTAACCAAAGTGATACCGGAAAGTCGACCACATCAGGTCACCGTATCTCAGGTCAAAACCCCAGCAACTGCGAGGAAGCGCGTGGCTCGACGAATGCCCACGGGGAGTTTCTTCCCCCAATGGGCACATGCGGAGTGACGTGCGCGTAAGCGGTCACCCTGTTGGCTGTGTTCCATGATGTTCAACCATCATTTGGCACTTGTACAGTTTCAGTTTCGATGGATGTCTCCACAATGTTGAGCAACTTGTTTATTTGCAAGTGTTGTAAGACAAACATGGAACCGTGGGGAAGTGTCCCAAATTTTGAGTGATCTGAAGTGTCCCATCTGTAGTCACTACATAAGACTCAGCACCAACCTTAGCCTTGTCTCCAAGACATCCAATAACCATTGGAATACATTGGAAAGTGATATTACCCTAGTTTTCCATGGAGGTATATCCTAAGTCATGGGGGTACCCCCAGATCATCCAAGTCATTAGGCCCCATTGAGGCTATTTGATCTACCACGATGATCGAAGTACTTCGGGCTTTGGTCTGGAGCTGAAATGAAGAAAAAACTTCCATCAAGTCTTATATCACGTTGAGCAATGCCAAATGATGTTCAATCATGTTATATATATGTATGGTTATAATATATATATATTATATACACATAATATACACATGATACATGTTAATAAAAGTAATGCAAATATAATATAGAGTTAAATCATGTTGACACATGTTAAATCGTGATATTTGCTGGATTTGATGAATCCATTCAGATCCTGACTAAGAATTCTTAATTCAATTACATGAGCTCTTTCAAGATGGTTTCTAAGAACTATATTTTTGTCCACCATCTACGATTACCCTCTACTTTCCAGTGGATGGCAACGATGCTAGGTTTGTTTCAACATTTTCAACCAGGATGATGCTACCAGCAGCAAGTCGTCAGGTTGGAATGCCTTTATCCTTTTCAGTGCGTTTCTTCAGGCCAGCTGAGATCAGCCATTGTAGGAAGCACCGAGCAGGATGTGTGCATGATGTGCTGCATAGATTGAAGATGACGAGGATAACGAAGATGATGAAGAAGAAGAAGCTGCTGCTGCTGATGATGATAATAGTTTATTGTTTATATCTCCTGATTCACCTACATCATGTCGGACTTATGTATCTATATCTTGATATCTACCTATCGTCTATTCTTACAGTGCAGTATGTTATAAGTTATAAGCATATATAAAAACGATTGTGCACACACACACACAAATACAGTATATATATAGACTATTCACATAATATATATAATATATAATTATGTATATACACATAATATCTATCTCACTGCCCGTCCAACAGTGCCTAATTTTTGTTCAAATGTTCTTGTTTTTGGTCCAGCGGCGCAGGCTTTTTTGGAGGACCAGAATGTCACATGTCGCAGTTCTAGTGGTTAAAAGAAATGGGTGCGCCAACTCCACGTGATTTGTGCAAAGAGGCAACCTGAATTTCAGAAGAGTTTGGTGGTTGCATTTTGAAGCAGTTTCGAAACATGTGTTTCATACATGTTCAATCATTTTCATATGATTCACATGCCGCTTTGAATGCTTCCCCGATTGAATTCTATTAGTTGAAGGAGCGTGTGCTTGTGGAAGCAGCAGCAGTGACTGATCGAGATCACCACAGGCAGCGTGGTGATGTGCCGTGGTAATGATCAATGTCGAAGATGAAAAAACTCTTTGAGAAGCTTTGTATATTATGCTTCATTACATTAGTAACCGCGTAATCTTGTGAATTTTGCACACTGGGTAAACCTTCTAAGTTTCTGGTGTCATAGGTACAAGGTGAGTAAGAATACGTGTTAGTGATGCAGATTTGGTTTAGCCCATGCCGGTTACCTGGTAATGAAGCTTGGTAAAGGGCCTTCAAACCCATTCGGTTGAGGCTTACATAACTTGCATTTGCATGGTATTCAAATGTGTGCTGTTGTTTTGTTGGCATGGAATTGTTCAACATTGTTTAACCCCATTGTTCCCCGTATTGAAGGGAACATTTCCAGGAACCCCCTTTTTTTGGCTGTTGGTATGAAGACCCATGGCTAACCAATCACCAATCACCAATCCAATGATGGGATTTCTGGTGAATTCCTATCAACTCACCAGGTGGCACCAGCGATGGTGCAGCGATCCACCCTTTTCGATGAAGTGCTATGGCGAACATTGGCGAAGCATGTGTGAAGAATGTGGCTACGAGATGGTACGAGTACGGAAATTGGAAATCCTACTTTTGAAAAAGAGCTGCACTATCCGAATAATTATATAATGTGGCACATGAAGATCACCATCTGATAATATTTGTATATAATGGCACCAGCTGAATTTTTTCAGCTGGTGGTACTGGTGATTTCGAGGAGAGCAGTTTCTGGTGTCTTGCTACATTTTTATGTTCTTGAAGGACTCTGGAATAGGGAACATCTACAACCGATGCTGCAAACAGATGGTCAAACTTGTTGAGTATCAGTATTAATGTAGTTGTTTGATAAAGGGCGCACTGAATAAGTGCACTCTTTGGTAATTTAAGCTGGCAAAGAGAAATCCCTCCTAAGTGCGATGTTCATGCATTTTCCAATGCCATTATTGTTTACCCAAGGGTATATCTTAACAAGTAGGGCAAGTAGGGGACACCCACCGGCACCCCCAAAAAGAGTTGGGGGCGAACAGGTGCTTCTTTCGCAGCTGGAGTAGGCAGGCTCCACAGAAGCATCACTGTGGATTGCACTTGTTCGAATATGGGAAACCTGCATGGTGGTCTACTCCTACTTGGGAAGATGATGTCTGTGTCTAGGATGGCTTGCAACCACCAACCAGAGAACCACGGATGAGTGATGATGGGTGGAAGTACATCAGTTGTTTTGTGGAGATTCTTGGAGGGTAAAACTGATCCTCGGAGATACTTGGACCACGACAGAATCAGCACCATAGAAGTTGTTCAGCTTAGCCCTCAAAAAGGCCGCAGTTTTGGACCCCCATACCCTATCCCGATCTAAAGTATTCTAAAGTGGAGAATGGTTCCCCAACTCAGTCCAGGTGTGAACGTTCAGACATCATCTCCAAGGCGCTCCCATATCTTCCGTGCCCTCCGATCAGATGTTGTTTCATTCTGCTTCAAAAGCTGAAACTCCAAGCATCAAAGACCATCAAAACCGTGAAAGCTTGTTTTAAACAAAACAAACAATAGTCCAAAAGACCTTCAAGAAACATCAAAAGAATCACAATACAATGGTTTCCCCCATGCTTCCCCCAATTGAACCCCACACTTTTTCAGGGACTTCTCTGGCATCACTTGGGAGGTGATTGATGGGGGGCTGGAAAGGCTTCCTGAGTGGCAGAGCCATGGCAGCTGTTTCATGGGGATTGTGGTTGATAGGGGAAAACATGGGGTTACCCTCTGGTAAACAGCCATAAACAGCCACATAGCTACGGAGGCTACGGAGAATCAATGAAACTCACCATATCTCACCATCTTTAATGGGAAAATCAACGAAGTAAATGACCAGAGCGTAAACACGATTGGTTTGATGGGGACCATGTCCACGGACGATGTGCTGAGGAACGTGGAGACTGCAGGTTGGGGGCTGCCGGATGGAGACTTTTGTGGCCGAGCTTAAGCCATTGATAGGTGATAATAGAAACATATAGAAACAACAGATGATGGGTATATAAAAATATAGAATTATATTATAACATATTATAACTATCAAATATAGAATTATATAACTATCAATCATGTGGCGCCCTAAATGAAGAGGTCCACCACGACACCCAGGTTTCTGAGCATTGTTCATGATTCATTGGGATGAGACCAACTCGACCAGGAAAGACCAACTCGACATGTACATGCAACGTCGCTCAGACATGTTTATCATCAGACATACTGGAGATAATAGTGGTGATTGGAGTATATGGCTCAGACCTTTCGGTGTTAAACTTCAGATGCTGATTAATTTTGTGATCCAATTCTAGGATGTCCGATTTTGACCCATGTGAACTGAGAATTGTAGAGAGGCAGTCTGGGCCGGGGTAGTGTTGAGTTTTCCAAATCTTCAGTTACTCGCTGCGGAGAAGTTGGCTCCTTTTGGGCGAGCCTTGGTTTGATGAGTTCGTTTTTATACGTATATTAATTTCAATTAATTTCATATATTGAACAACACCAACATTGTTTTTTTTGCAGGGTAACCCCCATCCATCCCCATCCCCTTAACATATAATATACCAAGATACCCGCCACTCGCCAGGAAGACACGGTGCTGTGGCGTGCCTCGCGGCGGAGCGATGACGTGTTCTTCCCCAGTGCCTCGGAATGCCTCGGAGTAGCTTAGATAATATATAATTTATAATATATATTATAGTATATATAATATATTACATATATATATATATTAATTACTGTATATATGATACATTAGATATAGTATAGTATATATTATATATAGTATATTATATTATATATTATATATAATCTAATATATAGAATATATATAATATATAATATATAATCAATATACATAATAAAATATACTATAGAATATATATAATACATAATATATAATTAATATACATAATAAAATATACTAAATATATATAATATATAATATATAATATAATATATAATATAATATATAATATATAATATAATATATAATATATAATATAATATATAATATAATACAATACATATAATATACAATATATATATATAATATAATATAATGTAATATAATATAATATAATATACAATATATATATAATCTAATCTAATATAATATAATATAATATGATATACTATCATATAATATCATAATAAATATAGTATAATATAATATGATATAATATATTGATATATATATAATGCAATGTGTAATATATAATAAATAATGTATAATATGTAATATATAGTATATAATATATGATATATAAGATATATAATATGATATGATATAATATGATATAATACAACACATTATAATATACAATATATAGTAACCACCAAAAAGGATAGAAAAGTGAATCTCACTAGTTGACGGGGATTTACTGTTCTATATTCACTCTATCTTTTTCTGATTTTTGCGGATGACTATGTAAGGGTTCCAGGGTTCAAATTTTAGGTTTCCTCTTGCATCTGTGATGCACCAGTCCCAGACTGAGAGATTGAAACCAAACAAGCACCCCTGTTGGGAATTCCCGGGATGATAATCGGACAACAAAATATAGCTAACATGAACAGTCTGTTGTTCTTCTGGGTTTGCCCAGAAATGAGGGATTTACATGGATTTACCCCAAAATGATCCAATTTATGTATGTCAATTTAAAGGGGAAGACTACGGAAAAGTGATGATAGTGCCAATATCGCATACCATCCGTGTATGGTATGCAATTTTTTATCTTGAGACAAATATTGGGTACATTTTGCAGACATGGGTTTTACGGATGCACGAATGTTGACGGATGGTGGATCTCATTGGATAAAGTCCCCCAGGCATCGTTACAAGAGGACGCTTCTGGTGGTATGCTGCCATGGTACAGACCTCAGCTCCCAGCACGACACCTGGGGATGGGATGAGCGAATCCGTGTGAGAGATGGTTTGCGAGCAGTCAGTAAACATACTAAACGTGTGTAAACGTACTGCTAGCAAAATGAACTCCAATTATATAATTAATTCTAATTGGCAAATGTGATGGAAGAAGCTTCGGAACCAAAGAGTTTTTCGATGTTCTTCTGAAAACTTGGAACTGTCATGAACTGTCTAAGCTTTCGGAGGGTCCTTTTTTTCGCCGTGAGGTTCAGATTCTGATGATCCCGTTGCCTTGGTTGGAGGACATCTGCAGATGGCATGGCTTTTCATCGCTTTTGGAGCTTTGGTAAAGCTGTCCGACTGTGGCTACTTCGGCTCGGAGCTTTGAAGAGATCCCCAAAGAGGGAGCGATTCATACCACCAACAGTGACCAACAGACTGAAGTCTGAGGTTCAAGACACGCCAAGTCGCCAAGTTGTTCGGTTCATTTCCGCAAAAAACGACAGAGTTCAACATGATAATGATCTGTTATGATCTGTTCATATTAATTCTATATTAATTCTATCATATTCTATCTAATCAGAAGCTCATAGTTACAGAATTTTACTTCCCAACGGATAGATCTACGACATCTCCAGCCCTGTTTTTCGCCCTGTCCATCATGTGGCGTCGTTTGGCTCGTCCAAGCTCGCAGGTGCTGCGCAATGGAAAGGGCTAATGTGGGGAAACGCCCAAAGCATAGGCAAGCCATGGCAAGCATAAAGATTCAGATGAGTTTAGACTATTTTGGAGATATTTACCATTGTGAGATAATATCATTGCATGCTCAAATTTATCAATTTGGGGTTATGATCTGTTTTCATGGACTTCAGTTGAACGTTGGGGTTCAGTTACAGTACTGGTTTCCCGTTGTGTATTTGCCACAGCGAACGAAAGAGTTTGCACGCCAAGGTAAAATGATGTAAAATGCCCGTGAAACGCGTTTAACTTTTAATAAAATGAAATATATGCGATGATCATACCATCAATGCCGACGTCGTGATTTTCTGATGGATCATCGCCGCGCCCTTTTCTGATGGAACTGGCATAGATGAACACAAACTGGCGTTTTCCGCGGCCTGCAGGTCAAGGCAAGAGTGCGATACTGGTGCGCAGGAACTGCCGCTGAGATGAGTATGTTCAAAGGGTGTGCCCCAAATCCAGCAGTTTATCATCGCTTTTCCCTGTAGAAATTCGTGTGTTGGGGGGATACTACCCCAGTTTTAGACTAGGAATATCTTGGTGTTTTTTAGGTTGCAGAAACAGCCAGGAACACGACCATTGCTCGGGGCACCGCAATTCTCGGAGGAGATTTGTGAATTCCAAGCGGGTGATACAGCAACATTTGATTGTGATTGCCAAGGTTCACTATTGTTTATTGATGTTTATTGAACATGTTTGTGAAACCAGTTTCTTGAACATGTTGGAATCCCATGAAATAGTCAGTTTTTTTGAAGATGTTGGAAACCAGCTCTTTGAACATGCTAGAAGCCAATTCTGAGAGCGATGAAACTAAACTTGGAGTCCACTTGCGTTGCGCATGTAATTTATTATATACAGTAAACTGTGCACAGCTTACATGACACACTGACACACCTGCCATTTGAAGTGTGAGTTGCACCTCAACAGTTGTCGATTCCCTTGATTCTCCCAGATTGCGTCAGTTGAATGGCAGAATCATATTCTGGTCTTTGAAACATGTTCCTTCAGGTTCCTGTGTGTTTTCATTCTTCTTGAAGCTTCGAGAAAAAGATAACTTAGGGATATAACATGATATACTTAGGGCATCTAACTTGCCCTTTGCTGTCAATGAAACGAGTCTCTTCCTCCACAGCAGCAGCATTTCGCTTGTCAGGAGCAGATCCGAGAAATCGGCCCGGCGGCCTTGGTATGTTTGGGTCCTGTGAGGCCTCGTTAGAAAGTTGTGCCATGATTTGCCCAATATGTTTTGAATTGTTTTGATGTCATGTTCTTGAGCCAGTTATACTTTACTGGCTAAGCATCACCTTCCGAGTTGAACGGCGCAAGCACTCAACTGATCTCAACTGTAAAGCTCAGCCTGAAGGTCGGCATGATGCAGTGCTGGCAGAGCAAATCCGCAACTCTGACAGCATTTGGTGCTGCCAAAGTATGCTGCGTCCCAAACCGCGTTTTTTTTCTGTCTAGAACATTCCATAGAATTTGTTGTTAGTTTTAGCCAATAGGTACGCTAGGTACGCATCCCAAATTGGCAACCTGCGAATCTTCCAGAACATTGGGGCCCATTGGGACCGATTGGGGCCATTCCACCTTTCTTGTGCACCTCCAAGCGAGTCAAGGCAAAGCACGAGATGCCGGTGTGAAGATGTCATGGCAGGACAGGATGGGCCAGAGACCCAGGAACAGGTTGGGTACAGCCATGCTTACAGCCATGTTTAAAGCCATGAGTATGGTTCAAAATTGAGTATGGTTCAAAGTTGTGTATATTTTTGTTGTTGTTAGTACTCACCATCCATTTTGCGGGTACACCAAGTTTGACTCAAAGTAAAACATCCTTGCCACAATGGTCCACCAGTGACTTCATTGCCAACATCGGTGGCAGGACTTGGAAGAAATCCCAGTAGCCCCTACTCAGCAGTATTGGCCAAAGGAGGTGGGACATGATACCTCGATTCCGCTTCGATGGATTTGTTTGAGAATGGGGGGGGATCCAGCCCCAATTATCAATGCATGATAGTAATGTTTCATCTCAGAAAATGATGATGCACCAAGGGATTCTTTGGGGTACCCTATTTTCAGACAAGCCCAACGGCGATGCGGCGATGCTGCTCGATTGCTTTCAAGCAGATCGTATCAGATCCGATTTCTGTCAACATCAAGATGATTTTAGATCATCCAGGGATATCCAAGGTGTCTTTAAAGATTTTAAAGGACAAGGCAGGTTCAAGATAGGCATAGATAGGCTATGCTCAGTTGCCTGCGAAGCCGCAGGGTGGGCCTCCACAAGCCCTGGGATCGACACAGGTGCCATGGTCATAGGGGTAGTTGACGGGAAATTCCAGTGGAAATCGAGGGGGAGAAACCATCAAAAACCATCAAACAGCTATAGCCTATACGTTTTGTCTTAAACCAAACCATTGATGTTGCTTCCACCATTTTTCCCATGCCGTGCATACTTCACTGATTCACCCACAAGCTTTGAGTTGGAAAGCAGCCAGGCTGACTCTGGATAGATTGTGATAGCAACAGTATTTGTTGTCTACTGTAGTAAGATTCAGCATGGTGCAGCAGTGCATCGGCTCCTGAACGTGCAACGCAGCAGGCAGAAAAATCGAAGAAGGACCTTTCTGTGTCATGGCTGTTGCATCGTCGTTGGTGGCCAGCACAAAACCTGAATGCAGACCTACCAGTAAGGTGCAGGTTCTGATTTGAATATGACGGATGAATGAGATTCCAAGGTCTGACAGTAATATGTTGATGCGATATATTCGGCTTGAACATGTTTGAAAATGCTTGAACATGCTTGAAGTATTTGCTGGACACAGCACACCCGTTTCAAGAAGGACCATCATTGTACGAATTGTATGTGTAAGGGTCAAAAGATGATATGAAAGGATGTAAACGTAACCCGCCATCACTTGTCAAAATGTGTAATTTGCTGTGGGAAACCATAGGAGGTATTGCAGAGCAATACCCCTTCTTTTCCATAATCGTTTCCGGCGGTACTTTGAACATCTTTGAACTACAAATAATTACCATAAACTACAAAGTACCATGTCTTGACACTCGCACAATCTCGCACATATGATTCAAATAGGGACAAAAACATCAAACACATTCAAACACATTCAAACACATAGACATGTGTTCCGCTTGCAAGAAGAGTTATTTATCCACGTTCCAGGAGGGACTGCTGGGCATTACCGAGGGTGCCAAAAAGGATGTCCAGAAGATGTGGGAGGCCGTGACATCACCGGAGTTTCGCTGAAATTTCGGTGGAAGTTTCACAGAAGAATGGCGGGATCATCCAGAAATGATGGGTGGGTATGGGTGCGAATGGGGGAGGAAACTTCCGTTGGGATCTTTTGAATTCTTTGATGTTTAAATGTTCCACTAAGAAGACATGAGTCCGAGAGAACTTCAAATCGGTCACACAACTCGTTGATGCCGTCCAGCCTGGTGCCAGGCAGTGAAGAGCAAATGGTCCAAGTTTCGAAAGAAGTAAGTGGAAAATAGCAGAATTCCACAGGCCTTTCCTTCGCTGCCTTGCTTCGACTTGGGAAGGAGAAAAGGTGTCGCTGCGACTTGGAGTGGTGAAATCATATTTATGAAATCGACAGGACCGGCATAGTCGGAAGAGTCATCAAGGATCATCAAGGTACCACTGCACTGATATCCTCTGATATCCTAGCTTCTCCCATGTTTTCGACTTTCCTCAGGAGTCCGCGTCGATGTTTTTGGCCTCGCCCTTTCCTCAAACTGTTTGCATTGAAGGATGAGGGAGTAACTGAAGAATTAGGGTACCACAGGAAGCCCAGGCCGGCAAAGCTAAGGCATCAACTGAATGGCCGTCCCTTTGTTGCACGGGGCCCAGCCCAGGCTTGATGGAGATGTTAAGCATGGCTGGATATACCTAGGTGGCAGCTGTACGACGTGGCAACAAGAGTGGAAGCCCCAATGATTTTAGCTGAGACTGGTAAGACAATCATCATCATACAGAGTTTGCAGCTACAAAAAGGAGAATAAGGAGAGATTTCTGAAGAATTGAAACAAAAACATACAACAAATGTCAGACATGTCAGAAAACACTCAGACATGTTGCATGATTAGCATGGTACTGCGACAGTACAGACATCTCGTCACAGTGGAGGATCGAGTCAGCAGTGAGCTGGAGAACCTCAGGTGTTGAAGTGCCTTTCGTAGACATCCGCGAGTTTACAAATCAGCTTAGGGCTTTCAAGGCCAGGGCCTGCCAGGGGACACATTGTGAAGATGATGTCAAGGAGGGTCTCTAAGTGAATCAATCAAGCTCTAGCAAACGCACAATTCCGCACAATCCATCATTTTCATTGCTGTTGGTAGGGCTGCCCTCGTTGTTGCATCATTGCATCATCGTTCCCGTTGCCATCATTTCTGCTGCTGTTTTTGTCGCTGTTGCTGCTGCTGCTGCTGCTGCTGCCAGAGTGGGGAAGGACAGTGGGTGGATTGTTCCATACTGTATTGCATGTTCATTCTCTGGAATTTGACACCACAAGGTACCTAGACCTGACCTAAACTAAATTGCTACACACACACACACAAAATTTTGAACTCTCGACCCCCCCTATTCTGGACCATATCATGCCATATCCTGGTACCATCCCTACTCTCTTAAAAATGAAATTTGAGGGCGGGAGTCGTACTGAAATTTCATGTTAAAATTCAATTTTCACAATCATATTTTCTCAATGATCAATATATATTCCTCGTCATTCCATGTCATTGGCAAGCAGATGAAGTTAAATACTTGCGCTTAGCTCCGGAGGAGCTAAGCACATGTCAGACCGAAACAGCACATGTGTAGGGGTGGCATCCCTCCAAAAATTGCGCTGCTGCCGCCATCATGCTTGCGCTTAGCTCCTCCGGAGCGCAAGCATAATCTAACCAGTGCCCAAGGCTTGTTAAGAAATGTTACTTTAAAATTCCGTTTGAGGGGTTAGATCACTATCCCAAGGTTTCCAAGCAAAAAAAAGTGGAATTCGACAGATTGGTTTTGTTCCCCCCCCCTCGCCCTCCCCCTCTATAGGGGTAGGGATCTTATACCTAGCAATGTATACTTAGCAATGTATTATGTGTTCCCCTTGGATCCAATGTGTCCAGCCGCTTGCTCAGGAGAACTACGGCATTGCTGACGTTTTGCTTCAAACAGAGGAGCCATTGACAAGTTATGGTGATGGTGCTCCAGGTGCATTCTAACCACAGGAGCCATTCATTTTTTGCAGAAGAGGACTGATTGTTAGGACTATTAGGGATATAGAGATTCCATCTACAGACAAGAGTGTTACATAGTGTTACAGTATGTTACAGTAGCTACAAGTGCTTGGGCCGCTTGGGAGATAAAGACTCCAAGGTTGCCAATGAATACCTTTGGGTCAACTGAAATCAAATGATGGAAGAACCAAAGCACACTTTGATAAAGGACGAGCGGTCGATTAGGACCCCCCAAATTGAACTTGCTGATCTTGCTGGTGAACCAATGGTTTCCTATGAGTCTTCCCATCCCACCAACCAAACCACCGGGTCTATTCCATGACGGCCTGACCTTGGATCTGTGCAGGAACTTGATGTGAAAAGTGCTTGGAGAATAGGGATTGATCAAAATTCAAGACCAGCCCAACAGGTCTGCGATTGTTTTTTTTTTCCGCTACGTTTCATATATATTTTTTCTGTAACATGGTGAGTTGCCAATATCGTGCTTTACCTCACAGATCTTCACAGTAAACTGCGGTAAATCACAGTAAACTATGGGAAATCATGTTTTGCCATGTTGGATCCATGTTTAACCTCTGTGCTTACCAAAAAACGAAGCCTTTCAGAGGACCCCTACGAGTTGCAATTCCTCGAGCGCTGGTTTGGAGCCAAACGGGGAGCGGTCGAGCAATGGGTGGTCAAAGAATCTGATGGCTTTATGATAAGGTTTAAGAATGTTCAAGATATGGTTACTGTATATATATATTATAATGTGACGTCATATTACATGGTTCCATAATGTTCCATATGGCTCCAACATGTTTCAAGTTTGATGACTTGGGATACACAACCAAGAAACGCGTGGAAATAAACAGGAAGAGAAGAGATGTGAAAGGAACCGATAGAAATGTGGATGTCACCAACAAACTTGGAGTTCTGATCAATAATCCTTGTGACGCAATCCATCTCACAACCCGTGACTGTTGAAAAATGATAGAAAAAATCGGATGAATCATCGAAAATCCAACTTGTGGCAGCAGGCTAAAACTGTTGCCCTACAATGTAAAATCCATTAGACTCCCATTTATGATTTCAGCATATTTCACATCGATGCATTCGCCTTCGGTGGTTTTAGCCCAACTGTTCAAAAATTGAAACTATAGTGCTAAGTACTTGGAACAGTTGTTAGAATTGTTTTTGCACGATTGGCACATGGAATAAACATAGCAGCAACTAATAGCAACTAGTTACCATCTGGTTATTTATCATAGCCATGGAAAATCACCATTTTTAATAGGTAAACCATCTATAAATGGGCCATTTCCCATGGCTATGTCAAATAACCAGAGGGTAACCTATGAGGACCTGCTGAGGTGCAGTTATCAAGGCCTTCGACTTCACTACACGGAGAATTTCCGCACTGGCATGGATCGTTTCAGCACCAGATTTTGGCCTGGTTCCCCAGATGGTTTGGGGCCAAGGGCTTGGAAAACAAAAAAAAACCGGCGACATGGCTGTTTTGGGGATGCGTAATTTGAACAACCATGTAATTTGAGATATTTTGAGGATATTGAAGAGATTCCAAAAGCACTGACCCAAGCCACCAGTTAACCGTGGTTTTTCAGTGCTGGACCCCAGCGGGCTGCCTGTCCAAATGCACTATGGTCCAATGGTCCAAAGCAATGGATGTGTTGGTTCAGCATGGTTCAGCAACCAACGGTGCGGCACAGGTCAAGTAGGGTGAACATGACAGAGGTGCCTTGATGCTGGATTCTTCAACCTGGGCTGGGCCGGCATCAGTCTTCAAAGATCTTCAAAGATCTTCAAAGATCTTCAAAGTGTGTTTCGGTGTTTTGAAAGATTCACTGCTAGAACATGATATGTCAGGAGATGATGCATTTATGATCATTTATGTAATAAAATGTAAGACATGATTATGGAAACATGGTTCTTGTTGTTCTTGTTATTGTTCTTGTTCTTGTTGTTGTTGTTGTTGTTGCTGCTGCTGCTGCTGTTGTTGTTGTTGTTGTTGTTGTTGTTGTTGTTGCGGCTCACAACAGTAGCTGCAGCCCGGGAACACACCTCCACCGGCAGATCGACAGACAAGCTCCGATAAAACAAACCAAGCGTCATTGCAAGTCCTCCGTGCCAGCTTCAGGTGGCCCAAACTAGAGAAGGAAAAAATGGACCGAGCAGACGGAACCAACAAGGAACCGGCACCGAAGGACAAATGCCCACCACAGCAACCAAAAGGGAAAAGAAACACAGCAAAGCAGGCAGAAGCCCAAGCGCGCCAACCACAACGACTAAAGGGAAGATAAACACCCCAGACCGGGCGGAAACCCCAAAGAGCCGAAAGACAAACACCAACTCCAAACCACAGCCACCCGAGGGAGTAAGACGAACACCACAGGGCGGGCAAAAGTCCCAGAGCGCCAAAAGACAAACGCCAACGCCCAGGGCAGGCCAAGCCCCAGAACACCAATCAACAAAAACACCAACCCCAACCGCCAAAGCAGAAACACCCAAAAGAGAAACACCAACAGCAGCGACCAGCAACAAAGGACAATTGCCAACCACAGCCACCAAGAAGAAGAGAGACACAACAGAGGGGCAAAACGCCCAAACAAAAAACCAAATAGACACCTCAACATGGGCAGAAGCCCCAGAGCGCCAAAAGACAAACACCGAAACCACAGCCACTCAGGGAATAAGACGAACACGCCAGCGCGGGCAGAAGCCCCAGAGCCCCAAAAGACTAACACCAATCACAACGACCAAAAGGAACGGAACCAGATGACACAACCACCAAAAGAAAGACACCCCAGGGCGGGCAGAAGCCACAGGGCACCAAAAGAGGAACACCAACAGCAGCGACCAGCATCAAAGGACAAAAATCAACCGCAGCCACGAACAGGAAGAGAAACAAAACAGATGGGGCAGAAAACAAAAAAAAGACGAAAGACACCCCCGGGCGAGCAGAAGCCCCAGAGCGCCAAAAGACAAACACCTACCACAAACCACAGCCACTCAGGCCACAAACCACAGCCACTCAGGGAATAAGACGAACACCTCAGGGCGGGCAGAAGCCCCGGAGCACCAAAAAAGCAAACACCAACCCCATCCAACAAAAGGAACAGAAACACCCGGGCAGGCGGAAGCCCCAGAGCGCCACACACCAGCCAACAGACAAGGAAGGAAGGAAGGAAGAAAGAAAGAAAGACAGAGAATCAAAAATTGCACCCCATGGCAACAAAAGACACACAAAGCGACCTAACCCCCAAGGCGGACAAACCCCGAAGCGCAAAACGCAACACCAACCATCAGCAGAAGCCGCAGAGGGGCCGTAGGACACATGCCAGCGGCAGCCACCAAGAGAAAGAGAAACGCAGCAAAGCAGGCAGAAGCCCCATAGCGCCAAAAGACAAACACCAACACAACCACCCAAGGGAAGAAGACGAACACCCCAGGACGAGCAGAAGCCCCAGAGCCCCAAAAAACTAACGCCAATCGCCAATCACAACAACGCACGGAGACAGCCCAGGGCGGGCAGAAGCCCCAGGAAGCCCAGAGCACCAAACAAAAAACACCAGACACAACCACCAAAAGAAAGACACCCCAGGGCGGGCAGAAGCCACAGGGCACCAAAAGAGGAACGACAACAGCAGCGACCAGCATCAAAGGACAAAAATCAACCGCAGCCGCCAACAGGAAGAGAAACAAAACAGATGGGTCAGAATGGTCAGAACCTCGAAAATTAAAGGACCGGATAACCCCACAAGGCAACTTCTTCCAATAATGAGCACCAAATGTTGTAGCGGGGACGGGCAAGGAAGGAAGGAAAGACAAAGGAGGTGGTGGAGGATCGAGAAGTAAAACAAAGTTGTGTGTGACAAAGTTGTATGTGAAAGATGGTGTGTGACAAAGAAAGATGGTGTGTGTGTGTGACAAACTTGTGTTTGAAAGATGGTGTGTGTGAAAGTTGTGTGTGAAACAGAGCGTGTGACAAAGTTGTGTGTGAAAGATGGTCTGTGAAAAAGTGGTGTGTGAAAGATGTGTGGCGAAAGATGGTGTGTGACAAAGTTGTGTGTGTGAAAGATGGTGTGGTGAAAGATGGTGTGTGAAAGATGGTGTTTGAAAGATGGTGTGTGACAAAGTGGTGTGTGAAAGATGGTGTGTGACAAAGCTGTGTGTGAAAGATGGTGTGTCAAAGATGGTGGGTGACAAAGTGGTGTGTGAAAGATGGTGCATGAAAGATGGTGTGTGACAAAGTGGTGTGAAAGATGGTGTGTGAAAGAGGGTGTGTCAAAGATGGTGTGTGAAAGATGGTGTGTGACAAAGTGGTTTGCGAAATTGTAGTGTGACAAAGTTGTGTGAAAGATGGTGTGTCAAAGATCCTCCGCCCATATACAAAAAATAAAAATTGCCCGAAATCCACGGAAGTCCACGCGGGACTGCAATCTGCTGTGTTGTTTCCGTGCGTGTTTTTCGAACACTGCGAGCATGCAAAATATTGATATTACCTGCGTCTCATGGCATTTTTACGCTTACCTATATAAGACGGTGCCAAAATCACCTTTTGAAGCGTATCTTAAAGCAGCAAACCGCAAGACTTTCAAAGAACACCAAAATAACCTAACCCTAAATAGACCCTAAACAAACCCTAAACCAACCTGAAATCAACACTGGGTAACCCTAAATAGACCCTAAAACAACCGTGAACAAACCCTAAAACGCCTAAATAGCACGACAATTAACTAAACAAACCCTAAATAAAACCTAAACAAACCCTGAAGAAAATCCAAACCAACCCTAAGCAAACTCTAAAACAATCTGAAATATATCCTGAACAAATCACAACGTAACTAAACCCCAATGAAACTTTCGGCGAACGTCCGCCCCGGAGGGATATCTATCTATCTATCTATCTGTCTATCTATCTATCTGTCTGTCTGTCTATCTATCTATCTATCTGTATGTATGTATGTATGTATGTATATATAATATAATATATATATATATGACTGTTTATGATTATATATTGTATATATTATATATGTGTGTGATTATACATGATTATATATTGTATATATGTATTTTTGATTATATACATCCGTCGTTCACCAAGCTATTTGTTGATGATCCCCGATATTCACAAGTGGATCAAGTGAAATTAAGTGCTTAAGCGGTTTGTGATTAAGTGCGTTCCTTCGTGGAGTAATCCAATCCTAGGAGGGACGTGTGGCTGCCTTGAACCTGCTCATCGGAAGCCGAGGAGTCGCAGTGCTAGGCTCGATCTGAGTCGGGCTTTGCCAGGGAAAACATGTGGATATACCCATGTCAAGGGGACGGGGGGACAGGAAAGCGGTAGATATGGGTGTGTCCAAACAATGGGGGGATTTACCAGGATATTTTATTGGTCATGGCAGTTTTTATTGGGGACAATTATGATCAACCATTGGTTCTGAAACCACCAATGACCAATGAGACCGCTTGTAATCTTACGCGTCAGAGGACAGCTGCTGCTTCAGGTGTCAGTGGTTGCCATGCCTTCGGAGGGGGTGCGTTGACAAAACCCCAGAAAGCTAGACATGTCGTGGGGTTGTTGGCATTGACATTCCATGGCATTCAGCATTTTGGAGTGGAGAGCCGATGGAAGCGGGTGAGGTGCGTGTCTTGTTCAATGAGAAAGAACAAGGTGATAAATCTTGCATGATGTCCTCAACCTTATAAACCTCGGTGTGAATCAAGACAGCATCACCCTTTATTTTTGGGCTGACGCCCCTCGTCGGCTCCGCCGGACCACTCGGCCCTCCATTTCATCGCAGTGTGGGCGTGAAAGTTACTGAATGAGGACCTGCTTCAGAAATATATTCCTTAGGTTTTTTGGAACATATTTGTTGGAATAGACGTTTTTTGGGGAGCAAGTGAGTTCCCGAAAGCTCCTGCGAAGGGTTTTTCCTAAAGAACTGCTGCCGATTTCAACTTGTTACTTCGTGTAAAGGCGCCTCTGTGCAAAGACTTCTCTGTGTAAAAGCTTTTGTGTGTAAAAGTAAGATTCTCTGTGTAAAAACCACTTTGTGTAAAGACTTTTTTGTGTAAAAGCTTCTCTGTGTGAAAGCACGTCTTTGTAAAGATTTCTCTGTGTGTAAAAGCTTCCGTGTATAAAAACTCTCTGTGTAAAGGCTACTTCTCTGTGTAAAAGTTTCTGTGTGTAAACGCGTCTGTGTGTTAAAGCTCTCTGTGTAAAGACTTCTTTGTGTAACAGCTTTTGTGTGTAAAAGCTCCAAGACGTTTGTGTGAAAAAGCTCCTCAGAGGAAAGACTTCTCTGTGTAAAACCTTCTGTGTGTAAAAAGCTACTCTGTGTAAATGTGTAAAAGCCCCAAAGCTTGCTGTGTGTAAACGCTTTGGTGTGTAAACGCTCCTCTGTGTAAAGGCTTCTCTGTGTAAAAGCTTCTGTGTGCAAACGCGTCTGTGTGTAAAAAGCCCTCTGTGCAAAGACTTCTTCGTGTAAAAACTTCTGTGAGTAAAAGCTCCTAGACGTTTGTCTGCAAAAGCACCTTAGAGTAAAGACTTCTCTGTGTAAAACCTTCTGTATGTAAAAAGCTCCTTTGTGTAAAGACTTTTCTGTGTAAAAGCCCCTGTGTGTGTGGGTAAAAGCTCCTGTGCGTCTCCTCCCTCCAGTTTCAATCTGCAACGTTGTTTCTTGTGGAAGAGTGCAAAATAATGCTAAGAACAGGTGAAAGCATCGCAGGTTAAAAAATTGAACATAAACAGCGCACCAAGTGCTGTAATTTACAGCATTTTGCGCTGTCAGCTGGCAAGAACCCGCGTAAATACCACAGTTTTAGTCCCCGAAAGTGGCTAAAACACTGTTATTTGCAGGGTTTCGTTCACGTCACGATCTTCGATTTTTTGGGAAACGCGTAAATACCAGCGTTTTTTGCGTTCATCAAGGCAAAAAATCGGTTCAAAAAGTGCAAAAAATGCTGTAATTTACAGGGGTTTGGCGCCGCCACGGGCAAAAAACTGTGTAAATACCAGCGTTTCAGCGCCCAAAAGTGGCCAAAACACCGCTATTTACAGTGTTTCGTGCCTTCCACGTTTTCTTGAAATTGCAAAAACAGTGTAAATACTAGCATTTGTTGCGATCAACACGCCAAAAATGCTGTAATTTACAGTGTTTTTTTGCTTTGCTTGCAAAAACACTGGTATTTGCAGTGTTTTATGCATCTCGAGTCCAAAAAGTATTAGTATTTACAGCATTTTCTGCGTTTTTGCATGGCTCCCGCAACAGAGGTTAAAACGCAAAAATGCTGTAATTTACAGCATTTTGTGACTTTCGAAAAGTTGAAAATCGTCCGAAAAATGTCTCAAAACGGCGCTTTTTTCCGATTTTAGGTACCCTCCAAACGGGGGGGGGGGAATGCTCTTGAAGACGCTGATGAGCGACCCGGATTCCGGCCAAAAAGCTCTCCCCCACCCTCCTGAAGGATTTTTGGTGTTTTTCGGGGCCCGGCGTCGGAGGGTCGGCGGCTTGGGGCGCGCCTCACCTTAGAGCTCTAGTCGCTCTGGGACGCTCGTAGGGCAAGCCACTCGTGTGGAGCCGGCGGAGCCGAATTTTTGGGCTGACGCCCCTCGTCGGCTCCGCCGGACCACTCGGCCCTCCATTTCATCGCAGTGTGGGCGTGAAAGTTACTGAATGAGGACCTGCTTCAGAAATATATTCCTTAGGTTTTTTGGAACGTATTTGTTGGAATAGACGATTTTTTGGGGAGTAAGTGAGTTCCCGAAAGCTCCT
Organism: Cladocopium goreaui; assembly: GCA_947184155.2. Classification (NCBI taxonomy): domain Eukaryota; class Dinophyceae; order Suessiales; family Symbiodiniaceae; genus Cladocopium; species Cladocopium goreaui. Next base: position 73,889 of record CAMXCT020005135.1, on the reverse strand, counting down.
GCGAAGGGTTTTTCCTAAAGAACTGCTGCCGATTTCAACTTGTTACTTCGTGTAAAGGCGCCTCTGTGCAAAGACTTCTCTGTGTAAAAGCTTTTGTGTGTAAGAGTTTCTGTGTGTAAAAACCACTTTGTGTAAAGACTTTTTTGTGTAAAAGCTTCTCTGTGTGAAAGCACGTCTTTGTAAAGATTTCTCTGTGTGTAAAAGCTTCCGTGTATAAAAACTCTCTGTGTTACTTCTCTGTGTAAAAGTTTCTGTGTGTAAACGCGTCTGTGTGTTAAAGCTCTCTGTGTAAAGACTTCTTTGTGTAACAGCTTTTGTGTGTAAAAGCTCCAAGACGTTTGTGTGAAAAAGACTTCTCTGTGTAAAACCTTCTGTGTGTAAAAAGCTACTCTGTGTAAATGTGTAAAAGCCCCTGCGTGTGTAAAAGCTTGCTGTGTGTAAACGCTTTGGTGTGTAAACGCTCCTCTGTGTAAAGGCTTCTCTGTGTAAAAGCTTCTGTGTGCAAACGCGTCTGTGTGTAAAAAGCCCTCTGTGTAAAGACTTCTTCGTGTGTCTGCAAAAGCACCTTAGAGTAAAGACTTCTCTGTGTAAAACCTTCTGTATGTAAAAAGCTCCTTTGTGTAAAGACTTCTCTGTGTAAAAGCCCCTGTGTGTGTGGGTAAAAGCTTCTGTGCGTCTCCTCCCTCCAGCTTTCTTTCGGGTCACGCCGTCGTCCAGTTTCAATCTGCAACGTTGTTTCTTGTGGAAGAGTGCAAAATAATGCAAAGAACATGTGAAAGCATCGCACGTTTAAAAATTGAACATAAACAGCGCACAAAGTGCTGTAATTTACAGCATATTGCGCTGTCAGCTGGCAAGAACCCGCGTAAATACCACAGTTTTAGTCCCCCAAAGTGGCTAAAACACTGTTATTTACAGGGTTTCGTTCACGTCACGATCTTCGATTTTTTTGGAAACGCGTAAATACCAGCGTTTTTTGCGTTCATCAAGGCAAAACATCGGTTCAAAAAGTGCAAAAAATGCTGTAATTTACAGGGGTTTGGCGCCGTCACGGGCAAAAAACCGTGTAAATACCAACGTTTCAGCGCCCAAAAGTGGCTAAAACACCGCTATTTACAGTGCTTCGTGCCTTCCACGTTTTCTTGAAATTGCAAAAACAGTGTAAATACCAGCATTTTTTGCGATCAACTTGCCAAAAATGCTGTAATTTACGGTGTTTTTTTTGCTTTGCTTTCAAAAACACTGGTATTTGCAGTGTTTTGTGCATCTCCGGTCTAAAAAGTATTGGTATTTACAGCATTTTCTGCTTTTTTGCATGGCTCCCGCAAAAGACGTCAAAACGCAAAAATGCTGTAATTTACAGCATTTTGTGACTTTCGAAAAGCGAAAAATCGTCCGAAAAATGTGTCAAAACGGCGCTTTTTCCGATTTTAGGTACCCTCAAAACGGGGGGGGGGGAATGCTCTTGAAGACGCTTATGAGCGACCCGGATCCCGGCCAAAAAGCTCTCCCCCACCCTCCTGAAGGATTTTTGGTGTTTTTCGGGGCCCGGCGTCCGAGGGTCGGCGGTTGGGGGCGCGCCTCACCTTAGAGCTCTAGTCGCTCTGGGACGCTCGTAGGGCAAGCCACTCGTGGGGAGCCGGCGGAGCCGAATTAAGGGGCTACGCCCCCTGCCGCCGACCCCTGGGAGAGAGGGGGAGTTGACACATACGTCACTTCCGGAACCTAGAAGAAAACTATATGGGTACGAGTCAAAATACAAGGTATGGATCAAGGCGCCAAAGCTACACACGATCCATACCCCCCAATCCATACTTTGATCCATACCCTTGATCCATACCCCAGATCCATACCCCTTTCTCGTTGAAGAAAGACTGATGCTGGCCTTAACGATGCTTTTTATCCTAATATATACTGCTTCTGGTCGTCGTACTGCTACTCCCATCGCTACTACCGTTGCTTCTACTGCTGCCTCCACTGCCTCCGCTGCTGCTGCCGCCGCCACTACTAGTGATTATCCTCCCAGGAGCTGCTGCTACTGCTCCTGCTGGTCGTGCTCTCGCTGCTGGTGCTGGCTCATGTTCTCCGTGTGCTTCGGTTGTTGGACAAATGTAACTAGTTGACTAGCTACTCGCAATATTGCAAGTGCACCTTGGAGGCTTGTAAGACCGGTTCTACTTCCACTAGGTGCTTATTGTACTTCTAGTGGTGCTATGACTACAAGTCCTTCTGTTTCTACTTTGCCTGGCACGTGTAGAACTAAAAAAGCATGGTGTCCTGATCCATACCCCGATCCAGACCCGTTCCATGCCTGGTCCATATCCGAACCCAGTCACGCCACAACAAGTGCCAATATGAACGTTGCTTTCTGAACCTACAAGAAAGCTAGCTGTCTGACCTGTCTTCCAGCCGCCAAAGCTCACACACGGCGCGATTGCCATGCCAAAACAGCAGGGTCTTGAGGGACGGACCGGGCCTGCGGGCCACGGCCGCCACGACCTGTCTTCCAGCCGCCAAGGCTCACACAGGGCGCGCTCGCCACACCGAAACAGAAGGGCCCTGAGGGACGGATGGGGCCTGCGGGCCACGGCCCCCACCTGCCTAACGTCGCCCCCTGAACCCACAAGAAAAGCAGCCGTCTGACCTAAAACGGCGCCTCCGCCACAGCCAAACAGCAGGGCCCTGAAGGATGTACCGGGCCTGCAGGCCACCGCACTCAGTGCCTAACGTCGCTTTCTGCACCTACAAGAAAAGTAACTCTCTTTGCTGTCTTCCAGCCGCCAAGGCTCAAACACGGCGCGCTCGCCACACCGAAACAGCAAGGCCCTGAGGGACGGACCGGGCCTGCGGGCCACGGCCCCCACTGCCTAACGTTGCTTTCTGAACCTACAAGAAAGCAAGCTGCCTGACCTGTCTTCCAGCCGCCAAAGCTCATACACGGCGCGATTGCCACGCCAAAACAGCACGGTCCTGAGGGACGGACCGGGCCTGCGGGCCACGGCCGCCACGACCTGTCTTCCAGCCGCCAAGGCTCACACAGGGCGCGCTCGCCACCCCAAACAGCAGGGCCCCGAGGGACGGACGGGGCCTGCGGGCCACGGCCCCCACTGCCTAACGTTGCTTTCTGAACCTACAAGAAAAGTAGCTGTCTGACCTAAAACGGCGCCTCCGCCACAGCCAAACAGCAGGGCCCTGAAGGACGGACCGGGCGTGCGGGCCACGGCCGCCATGACCTGTCTTCCAGCCGCCAAGGCTCACACAGGGCGCGCTCGCCACACCGAAACAGCAGGGCCCTGAGGGACGGACGGGGCCTGCGGGCCACGGCCCCCACTGCCTAACGTTGCCTTCTGAACTGCCTAGAAACGAGCTCCAAACTTAGCTTGCCCGTGTCTTCTGAGCTGGCGTGCGTCCTGCACAGGTCCGGTCAAAGGACCCCTCCGCAGGGCCCAAACACCATGGCACTGAAGGACGGATCGGGCCCGCAGCCGGCAGCCCACGGTGCCTAACGTTGCTTTCTGAACTGCCTAGAAACTAGCTTCAAACCTTGCTTTTCCCTGCCTTCCTGCACTGCCAACTGCCACTTTGCCTGCGTCATCTTGCAGCTCAAACCTAGCTTTTCCCTGCGTTCCTGCACTGCCAACTGCCAACTTGCCTGCATTGTCTGACAGCTGGCTTTCGTGCGGCACAGCTCCGGTCAAGGGACCTCCTCGCAGGGCTAAAACACCATGGCAGTGAAGGACGGATTGGGCCCGCGGCCCGTAGCCCAGAGTGCCAAACATTACTTTCTGTCGCTCGTTTACTCTTGCTTCTGCATTCTTGCTTCTAACTTCTTGTTTCGTGCTTCTTTCGCTTGCTACGTTCGCTGAGACTGCCTCTCCTTTCTCGCTTCCTTTTTTGGGCTTCTTACTCTGCACCTGGCTTCCCTTTCTGTCCCCCCCTCGCTTGCCCCTCACTTGCACTGCACAACACTTGTTGCTTGTAATCTCTTCTCTGACGCGCTCCCCCTGCTGTCGGCAGGGGTCGGCGGATTACCTCCATTCTAAATGTCTCGCCGATTGGTGTGTTCACAGGCAGCCGACGTTTGTTGGAGTGTCACACTGTGAGACTTTGGGCTCACAGATTCTGGGCCCTTAAGAACAGAAAATCGTATGCAGTTTAGAAGGCAATATGCAGCAATGCTTGTGCAGGAAGTAGCAGCAAGGGTTCAGGGTATTTCTCGACTTTCTTTGTTCGATTTTTTCAGCAATTCACCTTTCTCCTAGGCTGCATGCGATTTGACGTGAATGGTACAGTGCCTGATGGCCTTTTCACGAGGCATTGATGGCATTTTCTATTGATTGCATGTCACTGCTCTACCAACTCCTCGCGGTGGCACTTTCTGATTTTGGATGATATTGGCACGACTGTGTTGGAACTGCTTTGAGGTCTACCAATAGCGGCTCGGCACAACCTTGCCCATGCTTTATGGAGCAGAGCGGACGCCTTTCAGTTTCAAAGCTTGTTGGTTGGACCTCCCATTGCGCGCGGCAAGGTAGCATCGCGCCGCGGGAGGGACTTTCCACTTTTTGGGCAAAGTGTCTTGTCTGATGCAGCAGCCCCTTTTTCGCCAGGCTCTTTCCATAGTGCCTGGCTGAAGTTGCAGCCGGCGTTCATGATGGCGTACCACAAGAAGGCTCGGGCTTTCCCGACAGCATCTGACAGCCCTTTCAGAAGCATCGTGGTATATTATCACATTTGTTTTTGGCGCTTTGGCACGGGCATTTCTGGCATTCTGTCTGACGTGTATTCTTACATTATGTCTTGCATTCTATCTGACATTTTCTTTTTGGCATTTCATCTGGCACAGAGTTGGGTAGGGCGAGCCGCAAAGACCTGGCAAACTCGCCATACTGCTCGGGTCCCGCGAACCCCAGAGAGCTGGCGAGCTTGCGCTAATCTATAAGCCAGCCATGACGTGATGGCAATGAAGGTAGTTGCGTGTGTGTGTGTCTGTGTCTGTGTCTGTGTCTGTGTGTGTACCGTCTGAATAGACGTTAAACTTCGTCCTTATATTATATGATATTATATTTTTATTTATGGCAGGGGGCAGAGGGATCTCCAGTTGTGGCCTCTGACACTGGAGATCAGGTAAACGTACCTGCCTTGTCCCGCCCTGGGCGCATTTAAGACGCAGCTGGGGGGGACATATAATATATTATATCGCTGTTGTTTTATACTGTCATTGTCTACTGTGATCTTACATATATATATATATATATATAATCTTCATCGTATATTAATTCGATTCCTGTCTAATCTGCATGTTACAGGATTCAGTTCCTGCCGGATCACTATAATGATCCATTCTTGTCTAGTGTGATTCCTATGGTGGCTCCGACATGGTGCCATAGGGCCAATTGAGGCAACCCCAGTTGGGGTCAATGTCGACTGAATTGACTTCCGAATTTACACTTTTGAATTAGTAATTCGTTTAAGTAATGTGCAACAGATGGCCTTACCGTTTTGTGCCTTTGACGAAGTCCCGCGGCTCCTGTGGTCCCAGGGATTCCTCGCCGACGCATTTCTTCATCTTTGAAGCTGTTCTGAACATTCAGAAACCTCCTTTTGTCGCAGCAACCTTTGCAGTTACATTACATGAGACAGAACGCAGGCAGGTACACCATCTTTCGGTGTGGTCTTCTTTCTTTTGATGGTTCTCTGGTGAGGCCAAACATATTGTGCACCTAATTCGCTGGAACTTGAAAGCCGTTTATGCCTATTGTGGCTGACCTGAGCACGGGCCTGGAGTGGCACAACGCACGACTTCTAGGTTTTAGGAGCTGAATCCTGGTTTTGTTTTTGTTTTTCACTAACTAGTTCCCCATTGGTCCCCTATCTCATGCTCTCTTCCCTCCCCAGGTAGGTTGGCTCCGTCGCGTGCTGAGGTTTTTTGTAGGTTTTCGCTGTGGCAGGTTGGTTCAGGCGCTTCCGTCTTCCCCCCCTCCGCTGGTCTTGGTCCGTGTCCGTCGACCCTCCGCTTTTTTCTTTTCCCTTGCCTTTTCAGGGTTCGCCCGCTCCGGGCTAAGTGTGTTGGTGTGTGTTTGCTCCTTCCCTCTTCTTTTGCGTTCCCCTCTTCGCGTCCTGGTTAAGTAACGTTCATCTCATTTTCACTCTCATCTCAATTTTCATCCCCCGTTCATCCTCATTTTCATCTCATTTTTACGCGCACCACCCTGCCGGAGGCAGGGTGTGTGTGTGTGTGTGTGTACCGTCTGAATAGACGTTAAACTTCGTCCTTATATTATATGATATTATATTTTTATTTATGGCAGGGGGCAGAGGGATCTCCAGTTGTGGCCTCTGCCAACGAAGCTCCACACTGGAGATCAGGTAAACGTACCTGCCTTGTCCCGCCCTGGGCGCATTTAAGACGCAGCTGCGGGGACATATAATATATTATATCGCTGTTTTTTTTACTGTCATTGTCTACTGTGATCTTACATATATATATAATCTTCATCGTATATTAATTCGATTCCTGTCTAATCTGCATGTTACAGGATTCAGTTCCTGCCGGATCACTATAATGATCCATTCTTGTCTAGTGTGTGTGTGTGTCTGTGTCTGTGTCTGTGTCTGTGTCTGTGTGTCCGTGTCTGTGTGTCTGTGTCTGCGTCTGCGTCTGTGTCTGTGTCTGTGCCTGTGCCTGTGTCTGTGCCTGTGCCTGTGCCTGTGTCTGTGTCTGTGTGTGTGTCTCTGTGTGTGTAACATCTAAATAGATGTAAAACTTTTCCTTTTTTCTTTTTCTTTCTTCTCTCCTTTTAATAAAGCAGGGGGCATGCGGCCATCATGCAAACGCATGCCAACGAAGCTATGCATGATGGTGAAAGCCGGGGCTGATCACCTTGGTGTACCTGCAAGAATTTCGGACATGGGATGTGGCGAACCCAAGAACCACCACGCCGTTTCCAAATAAGTTATTACACATGGTTTTACACGGTCGCCGCAATCTGATTTTGGATGACGATTTATTTGCCGGTTTTGGAGTCTGGTTTGGGCTACGTTGGATATTTTCGGAAGACCATCATTTGATTATATTTTATTCACAAAGTACAACCACGAGATCTACTTTAGGTCTAATTGTCTAGGCTGGTTGCACGTTAAAGGACTCAGTTCCTGATGGATCTCTTCAAAGATCCAATTTTGTCTAGTGTAATTTCCATGGTGACTCCGACATGGTGCCATGGAGCCACTTGAGGCAACCCCTTTGCGGGTGACTGCGGACGAACTTGACATCGGAATTGACACTTTTAAATTAGTAATTCGATGTAATTCGTTTAAGTAAAGCGAAACAGTTGGCCTTTCCATCCATCAGCCTTTTGAGAAGTCCTGCCGCTCCTATGGTCCCTTGTGATCCCTTGGAACGATCATCTTTTTGCGTTGCGACCGTGCTGAACAGCCAGAAACTTCCTTTCCACCGCAGCTTCAGTGTTTAAGATGACTCACCCACAACAGCAAAGGCAGGTCCATGCTTGCAGGTGTGGTTTCTTTCTCTTGATGGTGTCTGGTGAGGTTGAACATATTGTGCACCAAATTCTGTGGAATTCGTATAACTGTTTTTGCAGTTTGGCACGACTTGACTACGGTCCCGAAGGGGAGTAACGCACGACACTTGGTGTAGTTGGAACTGGGTCCTTTTTAGATTAATTGTTTTGGTTGTTTCACGCCCGTCACCAACTAGTCCCCATTCGGTCCCTAATTCTTCCCCTGTGCTTCTCCGTAATATGTCGTGGGGTTTAGGTGTGTGCTCTGTTTTTGTCAGGTGCGTTTCGCCGCGTAGGTTGGTTCTGGAGGTCCGTTCGTTCCCTTCCCCCCTGCGCTGTTCTGGCCTTTTGCCCGTCGTCTGTGCCCGCTTTTTCCTTCCTTTTGCCTTCCAGGGTTGACCCGGCTCCGGCCGGGTGTGTGTGTGTGTGCAACATCTAAATAGATGTAAAACTTTTCCTGTTTTCTTTTTCTTTTTTCTCTCCTTTTAATAAAGCAGGGGGCATGCGGCCATCATGCAAACGCATGCCAACGAAGCTATGCATGATGGTGGAAGCCGGGGCTGATCACCCTGGTGTACCTGCAAGAATTTCGGACGTGTGATGTGGCCAACCCAAGAACCACCACGCCGTTTCCAAATAATTTATTTTACATGGTTTTACACGGTCGCCGCAATCTGATTTTGGATGACGATCTATTTGCCGGTTTTGGAGTCTGGTTTTTTGGAGTCTGGTTTGGGCTACGTTGGATATTTTCGGAAGACTTACATTTTATACACAAAGTACAACCACGAGATCTACTTTAGGTCTAATTGTCTAGGCTGGTTGCACGTTAAAGGACTCAGTTCCTGATGGATCTCTTCAAAGATCCAATTTTGTCTTGTGTGTGTGTGTTGGTGTGTGTGTGTGTCTTTGCGGGCATGTGTATCGGCAGTATCGGGGATGTTTTGTTATAGAAATCTAGAAACCATCACCTGAAAATACTTTACTTCGTGTGATCCCTACCATGACATTTATAGATTTTCTTACTGGCAAATCTTCTGGCATTCTACCTGACATATCTTCTGGCATTCTATTTGGCAAATCTTCTGGCATTCTATCTGGCATATCTTCTGGCATTCTATCTGACATATCTTCTGGCATTCTATCTGGCATTCTATCTGGCATATCTCATGGCATTTTATCTGCAGGTTGAGGTCCAGCGGTGCACACTGAGCTGGGAAGGTCCCAGGTTGAGGTCCAGCGGTGCACACTGAGCTGGGAAGGTCCCAGGTTGAGGTCCAGCAGTGCGCACTGAGCTGGGAAGGTCCCAGGTTGAGGTCCTGCGGTGCACACTGAGCTGGGAAGTTGGCAAAGAGCTTGGCGAAGAGAGTTGGCAAAGAGCTTGGCGAAGAGTTGGCAAGGCGGAAGTGGAGGTGGAAGTTGATGCAGACATGGTCGAGGAGAAACTAGAGGAGGAGGCGGAGGAGGAGGAGAAGGAGGAGGAGAAGGAGGACAGCTAGCCGAGGAGGAGAAGAACAATTCTGATAAAATCTAACAACCCTCACCTGGCAGGTGGGGAAAAAACATTGGTTTGCCCAAACCTTGACAGTGCCATGGTGCCATGGCCATGACAAGCCTTCAAGGCGGCCATGCCCAGGCGGTTTTGGTCATTGGCCTTGCCAGCCAAGATTATCAAAACTTTCGATCGCTGCTGGGCTCTGAAGCTGAAGCTCAGCAGCTTTTGCGCCCAGGGGAGGCGTGAAGCGCGTGCAGGGTGGACATGCCACTCGTGGGACACCGAAATGCCTTGATGACACATTGTAATTATTTGCAATTTTGCAATGTGTTTAGGGATTCGGTTGGCTCTTTGTAGCAACTGAATGAAATTTCTGAAATGATATGAAATGCCATGAATTCAATATTTTTGCGCTCCGTTTAATCTTTGTGTTTGACCATATTTTGCATGTTCACATTGGTTTTGGCGTTGTTTTTCGTGGGGCTTCTAGTCCAGAGACCCCTGGTTGTAGGAGCAATGTGCATGTGCAGGCAGCTGTCATTTTCACAAACCGGGGTACCGGGTTTGGCAAAATCCAGTTTTGGATTTGACATGGTGTTCCAGTTGATTGAACTTCTTGGGAACATTGTGTCCATGTCCTTCCGCTTTAGCTGCAGGTGTTTGAACCTGTCACTTGGCTACTTCATGGGGATCCTTGGAGGCCTTATAATTTTTGGTTGCAAAAAGCGAGGATTTCTGCAACGTTGGAGATGCGGTCCTCTTGGAATGCCACTGAAGAATCATGAAGAAACAAACAGGTTTCATTTACACAGTTTCAGTCCATTGCAAGGTTTCTATTTATACTGCATCATACTGCATCTATTTTTGGAAGGTTCACACATGAATTTCTGGAAACATTGAAGTTCGAATTTGCTCTTGGCATTGACAAAATGTGCTTGGACATGAAAAAATGCTGAGGACATAAAAACTGGAAAACCGAGTCGCTACTGTAAGTAAGAACGTCCATAGAGAATTTAGCAACGCCAGGCGTGGGCCGAGGAAGTGAGTGGAACGCAGTACTCCCACTGTAGTAGTTTCTTCCATTTTGCGACAAGAGGTCGCATTTGGCAAGGATGGAACCAGGTGTTTGCAGTGCCAGGCCCCGGATCAACCCTTTTCAAACATGGTATTTTTAATCTATTCTTTATATTTTTTGACTCAAGTCAAAGGAAAATTTTGCCGGTTCGTTCCAGGGCCATTTGTTGAGAATGTTGATGCATACAGAAGATAACTTCGGCTTACGGCAAATCACTTGTCTAATCAAAACACATCATGTATTATCCCAGTACTGTAGTCCATGTCTATGGCTCCTACCTTGCTTGTGGCGGTAATCCATGCCAATCGCTTGTGGCGGTAAAAACGGCTATTTTTTCACTGCCGGAAGTGATATTTTTCACTGCCGCAGGTGATGTTCGTTTTTGTTCTTGCGTGGCAGGTGCAGCATTTCAAGGCCTTCTCGCTTGTAGCGGTACTCACGCGTGTCTGTTTTTAATCGCTTGTGGCGGTAAAAAATCTATCGCTTGTGGCGGTATGTGGGTGTCCTTGATGCCAGGGTACACAAAACCAACCGCTTGTGGCAGTACGCTGCTGCGACTGATGCATTCTCGGATGCAGATTCTATGAGGAAGGAAGCGACATTGTGCACGTGCCAAGCTTTGATGCTTTTCACGCGATTTTGCGGCTGTTGTTGCAAACATGACTTCTGTTGTGCCGTGGGCTTGCTGCTCTTGCACGTACTGTGGCTCAGATTCGGATGGTGCACGTGTGCTTGTGCATTAAAAAGGCCAGACCCTGCTACGCAGCCATGCGGCTTCTTAGGAGAAACTGCTGTTAGACTTGCGTGCGTTAGTTATGTTATACGGAGACGTCGCTGCTATAACTGATTTGTGGTTTCTGCTGGTGACGGTTGCTGTAATGTGGCCGGCGCAGCAGGGCAATGTTTGATTTCGTACGGTGCTACATGTCGGTGAAAAGGGATTGCATGTGTCCCTATAATCAAGTTAAGCAACGGGTGTGGCTGGTAGATCCTACCCTTTTCTTCCCTAGCCCCACCCCACCCCCAAGGTTGAAGTGGGATGGTAAGTCGCAGGAAGTCGAGTAGCGGTTGTGTCCCTATAATGAAGTTAAGCAACGGGTGTGGCTGGTAGATCCTACCCTTTTCTTCCCTAGCCCCACCCCACCCCCAAGGTTGAAGTGGGATGGTAAGTCGCAGGAAGTCGAGTAGCGGTTGTGTCCCTATAATGAAGTTAAGCAACGGGTGTGGCTGGTAGATCCTACCCTTTTCTTCCCTAGCCCCACCCCACCCCCAAGGTTGAAGTGTGATGGTAAGTCGCAGGAAGTCGAGTAGCGGTTGTGTCCCTATAATGAAGTTAAGCAACGGGTGTGGCTGGTAGATCCTACCCTTTTCTTCCCTAGCCCCACCCCACCCCCCAAGGTTGAAGTGGGATGGGAAGCCTCAGCAAGTCGAGTAGCGGTTGTGTCCCTATCATGAAGTTAAGCAACGGGTGTGGCTGGTAGATCCTACCCTTTTCTTCGCGAGCCCCACCCCACCTCCAAGGTTGAAGCAGGATGGTAAGCCTGAGGCAGTCGAGCAGCGGTTGTGTCCCTATAATGAAGTTAAGCAGCGGGTGTGGCTGGTAGATCCTACCCTTTTCTTCCCTAGCCCCACCCCACCCCCCAAGGTTGAAGTGGGATGGTAAGTCTCAGGAAGTGGAGTAGCGGTTGTGTCCCTATAATGAAGTTAAGCAACGGGTGTGGCTGGTAGATCCTACCCTTTTCTTCCCTAGCCCCACCCCACCCCCGGTTGAAGTGGGATGGTAAGCGCAGGAAGTGAGTAGCGGTTGTGTCCCTATAATGAAGTTAAGCAACGGGTGTGGCTCCCTAGCCCCACCCCACCCCCAAGGTTGAAGTGTGATGGTAAGTCGCAGGAAGTCGAGTAGCGGTTGTGTCCCTATAATGAAGTTAAGCAACGGGTGTGGCTGGTAGATCCTACCCTTTTCTTCCCTAGCCCCACCCCACCCCCCAAGGTTGAAGTGGGATGGGAAGCCTCAGCAAGTCGAGTAGCGGTTGTGTCCCTATCATGAAGTTAAGCAACGGGTGTGGCTGGTAGATCCTACCCTTTTCTTCGCGAGCCCCACCCCACCTCCAAGGTTGAAGCAGGATGGTAAGCCTGAGGCAGTCGAGCAGCGGTTGTGTCCCTATAATGAAGTTAAGCAACGGGTGTGGCTGGTAGATCCTACCCTTTTCTTCCCTAGCCCCACCCTACCCCCCAAGGTTGAAGTAGGATGGTAAGTCGCAGGAAGTCGAGTAGCGGTTGTGTCCCTATAATGAAGTTAAGCAACGGGTGTGGCTGGTAGATCCTACCCTTTTCTTCCCTAGCCCCACCCCACCTTCAAGGTTGAAGTGTGATGGTAAGTCGCAGGAAGTCGAGTAGCGGTTGTGTCCCTATAATGAAGTTAAGCAACGGGTATGGCTGGTAGATCCTACCCTTTGCTTCCCTAGCCCCACCCTACCCCCCAAGGTTGAAGTAGGATGGTAAGCCTGAGGAAGTCGAGTAGCGGTTGTGTCCCTATAATGAAGTCAAGCAACGGGTATGGCTGGTAGATCCTACCCTTTGCTTCCCTAGCCCCACCCTACCCCCCAAGTGATTGGTTTTAAAGATTCTTACTGCTGCAGGTGATTTTTTCGTATAAGTTTTTACTGCCGCCAGTGATTTTTGGAATACTGCCGCAAGTGATTTGTGTTTACTGCCGCCAGTGATGGGTTACCCATGTCTATAAGGACATGTTTGAAAGTTCCTCCCAAAAATGTGTGGCGAAACATTGCTATCGTAGTTCAATATTTTAAGTCACTGCAATAACCACGAACAACCAGGCCGACAGTCAATCTGATCGCAGCCGTAGCTGTCCGCTTTGCACAAAGGGTGCCAAGTCGCCATATATGAGACTTGCTAAGATGTATGCAAGGCACATGATGGCACTATGTGTGTTTCTCTTAAAGATTTGTTCGGATGTGAGTCTAAAGAGTGCGAACCAGACTCCTGTGATCTCAGAATTCAGCATTGACCTGTTGCGCCGAAACTTTCCGAACCACTTTCATCGCCTTAAATCAGAAACAATCCCAACGGATCCCAAGGGTTTGTCCTAGAGTCTTCCATGGTTCACAGAATCCACCAGCGCAAAATAGTTGGTAGCTACGATTCGATGGAGGTCATGCTGTCCATAGCAACAGATGAATTTCCTCTGACATCACGGATGGATTTTTCAAAAGGCAATCGATGAAGACGCAGTTCATGCAGTGTCAGGGGTTGCTTTGCTTTGGCCTCAGTGGTTCGTACAGACACAGTGGGAAGGATTGCTCACAGTTGAGGGGTCGCAGCCACACTTTGCCAATCTCATGAGGCAAAGTTGAATCTGTATTATGATCGTAAAGCTTGGGCAGCATGTTCGGATGTTTGCAGATTCAGGAGTTGTGCCAAATCTATCCACATGATTCTACATGTTTGTTACTCCCCTGCAACGTCCCTTTACATGTTCATGGAACCGCAGTCACATGTAGCCGCGAAGCAGAAGGTGTCATGTATACCTTGCTGCAGACGTGAAACAAGATCGGATCCGAGACCATTAGCAAAACTGCCCTCTGAAAACAAACGCAGCGAAGTGCTTTTGTCAAATGGCAGGGTCAAACATGGCTCGCACATTGGACTAGTTCATTTGTTTGGATGAAATACGAACCCTGTCAGTGTGATCAATGTAGAGTAGTACGGAGACGGCTGGAAGAGGCAGGGATTTGGGAGAGTATTGTGGCCTCAGCTAGGTCCTGCTTTGCGCATCCACATCCCAGAGCCTGCTACTGAGCTGGTGTGGTTTGAGAGGTGACTCTACACAGAGTTGCAGAAGTTCAATAAGCCTAAACCTACACCTGGGATGCTCTTGGGAAGTAACAGCAAATAGAGATGGGCCTGTCTAGGTTCTGTTGCAGAGTTTCAGTGCCTATATTGTTTGTCCAACGCTCCAAGATGCACATTATCAGATTCCTGCTTCATTCTTCCCTGTGCAGTAGATCGCTTGAAGATGTTTGAGGTATCCACAATGACAAACGAGAGAATGGAAAGAAGAAACTGTCAAAGAAGCATGCTTGGAAATTTGGCATACTTGGGGCTGGCACAGTTGTACCCTTTTGCCCGCTGTTTAGTCAGGTGCGTTGGGCAGCTTTGGAGGCCTGCAATCCTTTTGTCACTGTGTTGCATGGCTTGTCGCAGTTGTGAACCTGAGTTCTTAAAATCGGGAACCGAATTGATAATTGCAAGATTGATTTCGTCCCCAAGAAGTTAGCAAAAAGACGACAATATGCAACTTGGATGATCTTGGAATGATGACTTGGGCCCTCCTATCCTATTTCAGGAAACCTCCATTTGCATCCATTTGCTGCAGTGGTTCATTTGCAGAGCTCGGTAGGTCTGGGCACGCTTGCTGCAGCAGATGGCTGCTCCCTTGGATATTTTTGATCAGGCAGCGCAAAGCTTTGATCCCCTGAGAGGATTCCTGATTCTGGTGGAGATGGCTAATCATGCCTTTTCTATCGCTTTAGCGTACGATCCCTTAATATACACTTTATATCACTTTATAGTAAACTTGATTTATTATAGCAAGGCCAGAGAAAAGGATGAACTGAAGTTGTTGCTGACTTTTTCTGGGCTCACATGAAATCTATGTGAATCTGTCTCTTGACAGATCGTATGCTTAGTTTGGTTCCCTTGGCTTCGACACACTACCTCCATTCATTAAAATGTCGTTTGAAAATGGACGAACATGTTGTGCCCAAAATCTCGGGCCTTATCATCCTTTTTCATCCTTTTTCCATATTTGTTTCCCATGAAAATTGGCATGGGAAGGGGTATCCCCCATTTTGAAGATCTGCCGCCATGCCGTTTGTTGGAAACCTCGGTGCCTGCAGTTGCAAAAGATGTTCGATCATAACTATTGGTTATATATATAATATACATATAGTCAATACACGTTTTGTGAGTGGATGTGTACATATCATAATATTATGATATATTATGATTAACACAATTGAGATTATATGATATTACTATCATATTACCTACAATTATGTTTGCTGTCTATACATTGAGCTGGCCGAATAGCCACGTAATCATGAAGCAATATGAAGCAATTTCAGTTCCAAATGACTGTGCCACCAGGGGATAGATGCTTTGCTCCATACTGCAGTGGATGCCTACACCCGAGTGCGCCAGCGAGGTGGGGCTAGACAAAAACGCATAGGTTCGAAACTAGGGGCCTAGTATTTTTGTTTTTTCTTGGGAAAATCCATTTACTTACCACTACCTACATGTACCAAAGTTCGTGCGAGAGAAAACCTGGAGATTTCATGCGCTGCATTGCTTTTCATGCAGTGGCATTCGACCGTTTTTTTCCATCCCATGGGGTTGCGACGACTCAGCACCGTGGTAGACTCAGCCCTCAACAGGCTTCCATGTGCACGCAATCTGTGTGCAGTGTTTCTAGGTCAGAAACTAAGTTGCTTTGTCTAAAAATGAGGCATTCCCCAGATCTAATGGTTGCTCATCATTGCCCCATCAGAATGCTACATATTTGTAGTAAATCCTTGATGACGATTTTGGACAAGACTCAGATACCCCATTTTGTTGGTGATATATTCTCTATATGATGTCTCAATAAGATATCCCCATTGTGATTAGTTTTGTCATGCTTTACAACCATATTTCCGCAGTATACCACCATCTTACTGCAATTGGCTACTACATCACCATCATATCTCCAGCTCATGTCTGTAGGTTTAAGATCTGCACACTTAGCCCCGGGTTAAAATCAAAACGCTGTCTAATGGCGGGATTGCTATTTTACTAGCATATGATCACTGTTTTAGGGTAACCCGTCAATTAATCAACCAGAGTTTATCAATCAAAGTAATCGTACAAATGGGGGTTTCCATAAATGGGGGTAATTACCCCAAAATGGATGGTTTGTAATGGAAAATCCTACTAAAATGCGTGATTTGGGGGTACCCATGGGTACCCCTACTTTAGGAAACCCCCAAATTAGTCCATGGTTTATGAATCAACCAGAGTTTACAATTAGCCCTGATGTTTGGCCCGCAGGTCTCTTAGTACTCCTGCAGCTCTCACGGGCCAATGCTCCGATGGTGCGAAAATACCCCGATGCAATCACAAGGCTGCAGATGGAATCCAAGGGGCTTCGAATGCACTACTTCTTGTATCTGCTTGTTATAATATATATATATATACATATGTGTATCACTATATAACATATATATATATATATACATATAGTTCAAACATACACAAATAATATTGGATGTCTTTTTATGCGGCGACCGTATTCTGACTGAATCAGGCAGATTTCGTGAGCTCCTACCGTGCAAAGAAATAAGAAATGGCACAGTGTTTTTTCCGGTGTTGGGGGTCTTGGTTAACAAGTGCCTTCTGTCAAGGCTTTTGCTTCATTTGGCTCGAAGCTCAGGATTCACTGCATTTCACTGCAGTTTGGTTGGTTGAAGAACAATACCAAAACTTGTCGTGGGTTCAGGTTCGCTCTAGGTGTGCGCAAAGTTGATTTGATGAGAATGTAATATGCAGGACGGTACAGGGCGTGCTGCAGTGCAGAAAACTTCATGGCAGGAGTTTGTTGTTAAGGGTCAAAATCCCCTGATATTTTCAAAGCTTTCGTTTCTGGTTCGATGCATAAACATTAATGGCTTCAAAACCAATATTTTCCTAACTATTGTACTTGACACCATGTTATATTTAGCACCAATTAACAATTTAGCAGTTATATTTTCCTATAGGTCCTATAAGCATGAGCCGCCGTGTCACAAATTCTTGTCACAGATAGTATCTCCCTCAGAGGCGCAGTCCAATGACCCCGATGCGCAGCAGGCAGCAACTGCGGGTCTTTTGAGGATTTGTGGTGCTGTGCACGAATATATGCACTTTACGTATATATATATATATACGTATATATATATACATTATATATATATATTATATCATGGGGGAAGATGGGGCAGTCGAAAAATGCTAATCTGAGCGCAGACTCGTATGATAGGCTTTAAACTTTACAGGCGAACTCTCATGTGTTTGTTTGTGACCTGCTTGTTAATGATAGGTAGGACTACCAGTTTTGAAATTTCCAATCTGTCCTCAAAGACCTTTGATTAGGCAGGTGCTGAGATTGCCGAACTCCTGAAGCTGAGTTCAGGACCTTTGCAAGGCAGCTGATGTTCTGGAACTTTCTGTCGGCTTCTTTTTTGAAGCACCCAGCACTGCACTGCAGCAAGCAGCCGAAGCATTGTTTGAGCATGTTAGAGCCCGGGTTCAACGTGCAGGTACGTTCTCATCTCAGACTGTGAACCAGGCCGGGAAGCTTACCTCAAGCACATTGCAGAGGGAGAACGTTGATGGCTATCTGGGTTTGTCTGGCAATGGGCAATTGAGTACCTTGAAAAATTTATGGTTGATCATCGTATCGCGCTCTTTCTATGGCCATTGACAGCTTCATGTCCCAGAAAAAAATGGTAAAATGGGGGTTTCAGGGCGTATATGTTTGTATGTTGCTTGTTATGATTTTATGTTGTTGTTCAATGTGTGTTCCTTGGTTTTGATGATTTACTGGGACATTGTTAGGGGTGGTTTAGGGTCTTAACTTTCACTGCCAATGTTTGGATTGAATGGGGGTAGGATTTGTTTAGGCTGTTGGGGTTTTATGTTTGGATTGAGATTTCATATTCCTAACATTCCAGTTTCATCATCTCCATTTCTCACAACTTTTGGTTGTTCCTTTCCCTTCAGTTTGGTTTGATGCTTGATGCTTTCCTCGTGCCTTTTGACTTGATATTTGTTTATTTTGCTTCCACACACGGGACATTCAGTTTTCAATTCATTAGTGTTTTTCTTTTCCTCTGTTGTTTGTTCCTTTTTTCTTTGATGATACTGTATGGCATACTGTCTTAATTTGTCCCTGTTTTTCTCCCTGTATCTTTGCTTTGCTTCTAAACATAATCTACATTGCCTACATTCATCTCTGTAATAGTTTAACGGTTGAAAGACTTTACATTTAGAACACTGCTTTTTGTCAGTCATTATACCTCTACAAGTTTAAGGGGTGATGTCTTTAAGGGGTTTTTAGGGTGGATGAGTTCATAATATATTTTATGGATATATTATGAATTAATCATTTATGCTTTCCAGTTGGGCAGTTGGGCATATTCCATCAAAAGGCAAACGTTCCCAAATTGCAGAAACCGTATTCCTGCACAAACAGTTCTTGACTTCTTCAAGCAAAGGTTCTTGATGTTGCGGTGTATGATGGTGTATGTTCAAAAAATTGATTGCAGACTGCGCGTTCGTGAAAGATTGGAGGGGAAATGAGGAGAGCAATTGTTGTAGCGGTTTCTTGTGGGAGCGGGTTCTCTGTTCAATTCTCGATGTTTCCTGATGCTCTTGCCTGCCCACTTCGTTCTCAAGTCGGGATGCCCAGATTGTCAGTTGTGATTTTCTTTCTTCTAGAGTCTGCACTGTCATTCAGAAACCCAGAGACTTTGTGTGAAGCATTGCTTGGCACATGCGCAATCACCAGGCAACGCTTTCTGTCGCCCATTTGGCACAAGCTTTCTGTCGCCCATTTGCCCAAATTTCAGGCAAGGATGTATTCGACATTTTTGGGGTCTAATTGCCAAATATGGCAATTCCAACTGCCATAGTCGGAAATCTCAATTTTCAGGCGTGGAAATCCCTATCATCTCCCAAAGCCGTGTCATTTTGCTTGGATTTCCAGACATCGCACAGGTCTGGGTTGCTCCATGACAAACTTTCATTGCCGAGGGTTGGAAAAATTATGTTTTCAGTTCAGCGGACTTGTTTTTTGAGTAGGCTTTCCCATCCACACCTTGTCGCCCCGACAACATTTTCTAGTTTTCCACCGCCACCGCATTGAGGTTAAGAAGACATCACTGAAATGAACTTCGTGAAGGTCATTCCCAGCGGGTTTCAAACCCTAACTTTTGAGAGTAATTGAAAATTGGTGGGATGGAATAG
The DNA here is from genome assembly GCA_947184155.2 of Cladocopium goreaui. Lineage (NCBI taxonomy): Eukaryota > Dinophyceae > Suessiales > Symbiodiniaceae > Cladocopium > Cladocopium goreaui. Next base: position 54,733 of record CAMXCT020005135.1, on the reverse strand, counting down.
GAAAGTGGAAAGCATAAAAGATTAATTCATAATATCTTAACAAAATATATTATGAAGTAATTACCAACACAAACACAAAACCCCAACAGTCTAAGTCTAAACAATTATTCCCCTCATCTTAAACCAAACCATCAAGTGAAAATTAAGACCCTAAACCACCCCTAACAATGTCCCAGTAAATCATCAAAACCAAGGAACACACATTGAACAACAACATAAAACCATAACACGCAACATACAAACATATACCCCCTGAAACCCCCATTTTACCATTTTTTCCCAGTGTTCACAGCAACAGGTCTCCCAACACGGCGAGGCGAGATTGACGGGACATTTCAGTTTGCAAAAATTGTGGCAAAGGGCTCACAACTTTCTGTGAAAATTTGACCTTGTCTGCGAGGCTATTGAATGGCCTTTAGATTGGAAACAAAATTAGCGTCAAAAATAGTAACCTGATGGAAAAAATAACTATAGAAAAAGAATATAATATCTATATTTGAACATACCAATTAGTTAATATTTCTACTATAAAAAGGGAAAAGATGTACCTGCTACAAAGGTGCTGCTTGATAGGAATTAGGTACAAAAAAGCGATGCTGAATTTGCACTTTCTAGCCTAGATTATGTACCGTTTGTTACAGAGATATTTTATTTATTGGAAATAATTCCCATAAAAATCGAAAATCTGGAATTATATATTTTAATAATTTTTGATATTGGAATATATTTTAAATTATTAAATATTTTATAGGGTTTTATTTCGGAAAATTTTTGAATTTTAAAATATATTGAATTAAATGATTTTGATTGGACATTTTAGCAAATTAATTATATATAATATAAATTATTGAATTATATCGCGGAATATATATATATATATTCTTATATATTCTTATTTGATGTATTATTTGAATTATAAAATATATTTTATATTTTATATAAAATATTAGTTTTAAAATATAATTAATTTATATTATTTAATAAAATATTTTTAAATAAATATATATTATATATATAATTTAAAATATATATATGTATTTATAAAAAATATATATATATATAATTATATAATATTAT